>JAVYIG010002476.1:0-245677 GCA_035222895.1 Strongylocentrotus droebachiensis | reverse complement strand
CAATCAAGGCCATGAAAAACAAGAAGGCTGCTGGTCTTAATGATATCCTTGTGGAACAGATTAAAAACTTTTGATCAACACGTAAATAAATTAAAAAAATAATATGGTTATTTATATAGCGCCGGTATCCGCCAGGTTCTGACGCTCATGGCGCTTTACACATATTACCCTGGTCGTAGCTGCTTGATATTTTCAATGGATATGTTAGCTCTAAAAAGATCCCAAGATACTGAAGAGAGCGAGAATCATTGCTCTACTGAAAATTGGTAAAGACCCACCAACAGTGCTCTGGCTACGGTGGTCGGTCGCCACTGGGCAAGCCAGACCAGCACGGAGGATTTCCAGGAAATGGGATTTAAATGGCGTCAGTGAAGTCACACCCACCACTAAAAAGTCTCGAGCTACAACACTGCCCACCAATCCCTAAGAGTAAGAGCTATAGCCTATAGACCAATATCCTTACTATGCCACATGTACACTGTTCATGTACAGTACTAGCTCTTTGAATGTCTTCTTCTGAACCACATAGCCTTGTTTGTGGATGACTGTCTTATCCCAGAACATGCAGGCTTCAGACCTGGAAAATCATGCACTGGTCAACTCCTGAGCCTCACACACTTCATTGAAGATCTTTCTAGAGTGAAACAATCACAGGTGCTGCATTTGTGGATCTCTCTGCAGCATATGACACAGTCAACCACCACCAGGCGGACACATGACAAACAGTTGACTACCTTTCAGTGCTCATCAACACCATTTGCAGAATCCTTCTTCCCTGAAGTTGTAAAACTATGGAATGACCTACCTCAACTAAACGTGGACATCAAATCCAGCACAGTCTTCAAATCTGCAACCCAAACACTAAATCAAATAGCATAACCCCTGAAATACACAAATCTATACTCTCGTCACGCCAAGTTATACTTCCAGTTATAGTTCCTAGCAGACCTTTCGGAAGAGATGAACACAAGGTACAAGGTACAAGGTACAATCCTCACCCAGAAAATGTATGAGATGACCTCAGATGTCAGACTGAGTTGAACAAGCTAATTTCAACATGTTGGTAATTCACAGATTCTTCATGAACCATGTGGCAGACAGAGTTGATGGCGGACACAGAAGAACTGGCTTCCATAAAAAAGTATCCTTGCACCTCTGTTGTACAAACGACCAACCCATCTCCCAAAATAGCGATAGTAGCAATCAGTTTAGTAGCCTACACCAAGGCACTCACACAGAGTTTGCTGAATTTAGCTAACTCCCTGCACGCGCGCCTTTTTACACAAATCGCTATAATTGTAATGTGAGTATCAAATTGGCAATGCGAAAACTTTTTTTTTTTTCCTTTCATTGCACCATGCAAATGTATTTGCATTTCAGGTATAACAAACTTCGCAAACTCTTGTAAGAGGTCAGCGCTGTGCAATGTAAATCGCACATCGTTAGCTCATCATCATCAGGAACACATGGAAAGTATAAGAAAATCGCTATTGCCGGGTATCAAAATCTCACATTTTTTGTTAACTTCTTGAACAACTTCAAAGTCAAGTGCTTAGTCATTTTCCTTCATGCGCAGTAACAGTTTAAAATACGGCTGCAAGAACTTTCAACACAGAGTTCGATTTCGACAAAGAAAATCCGGAAAAAATACCCTTCCTTAAAATGCATCATAGTTCTCACAGTCAATCTGGTAAATGGAACCGATGTATTATTAGCGTAGGCCTAATTTTCAAGAATAAATGCATCGATTAAGAATCCACTAAAATTGAGTATTTTGGCAAAATTTGCAGAGCAGACCCTATGGCTAGGGTCGGCTCACGTCTCTAAACTAAAGAGAGGAGCGGATCCTATACAAATAAGAGGCTAACAGTAACAAACGAAAGAGACAGAAATTTTCGGTCTAAGTT
The DNA here is from genome assembly GCA_035222895.1 of Strongylocentrotus droebachiensis. Taxonomy (NCBI): domain Eukaryota; kingdom Metazoa; phylum Echinodermata; class Echinoidea; order Camarodonta; family Strongylocentrotidae; genus Strongylocentrotus; species Strongylocentrotus droebachiensis. Next base: position 243,770 of record JAVYIG010002476.1, on the reverse strand, counting down.
GACTGCACTCGGTCTCTGCAGTCCTAATTTATAATTTATTTTAGGTGTCATCATGATCATGGTGGTCATCAATTGCAATTGTCACAAAAGTGCCGATTTTTAGAGCATTTTGATGAGTTTGTACAGTGATGTTTACAAATTTAAGAATCAATTAGCCTAAGGATGTCTAAACATTTTTGCCTTTACAAAAGGCATACTAATATGCTCATACGAGTATGACTGATCGACGAATGATGACTGTGGCATACGGAGCCGAGACTTAGCTTGAGATGAGAGTCTGTGTAAGTCGGCCAGAGTCTGCAAACACCATTCAGAACTTACGTGGATTTAATATCTGGGACTACAATTTTCCTCTCACACATGCATTATAACGTTAAACGTAATGCAATTACGGACCTCGCTTACAGACATCTTACAACTTTTTAATATTTTTCTTCAATTAAAACATAGCATTCATTTTTTTCTACATAAAAATGATTACTTCAAGGAGAAAGTTAAACCACTTACTCAAATCAAGTAGCTTGAGAATATCTCCACAATAACAATCCGCAGAGTTATCCCCCGCCATTTTGCAATATTGTAGTACTTTGTTGCTACTTTTTTGTTGAAATAATTTGATGTGAAATATGATTTTTGATTCAGATGAGTATCTATCGATATTTAAAAATAATATATGTTTATTTTATAACAGTAATCTCAAATTCTACTTTAAATTCGTTACCAAACTTAATTGAACATTTCTTTTCAAATTGGCACCAATCTAGCACATGCTGGTTGGTCTTTTTTGTGCACTTGTATTATTATCTTGCAATATTACGAGCATAGCATGCAAGCTCTGAAAACTCCTTTTGTTCACATTCACATCAAAGAATAATTACATTTATGAACGCTCGGGCTATATTTGGCGGGTTCAGCCCAACTCTAGGGAAGAATATTTCCTCGCTCGATCTAGGCCTAACTTGAAATCAATTGATTCGTTTTGTTTTGGATTTGTTCTGTTCTGTTTTGTTTTGTTGATTTGTTTTGTTTTGTTTTGTATTATTTTATTTTTGTGTTGTGTTTCTTTATTTCTTTTCATATTTCTTAACTACATAATGTCACAAATTTTCTCCTTCTTCTCTTCAAGTTCTTCTTCTTCTTCTTCTTCATCATCTTCTTCTTCTTCTTCTTCTTCATTTATTACTTCTTATTCTTCCTTTTAATTATAGTTATATAATTTCTTTAATTCTTTCTACATGTATTTTTCTTCAACGACTTATAGTCTTAGATGGACTATTTAACATTTCACATGTGATGGACATTCGTATACTAGTAGGCCAGAAAATAGCCTGTCACCAAATAGTCACACATATACATGGGGGATTCATACATAGACAGATAAAACATATCAGATGGCGCTGTTACAACTCGGAACTAATTGGGAATGAGAATTGTGACACAATTCTGATAAGTTGAAACAGAAATAACATTTTTTCCATGATAAAATAGGATCGAGAATGAACAATACTCTTAATTTATTTACACCTCATATTAAACACTTACAACACCGGGCAGGGGCATTTTATAATTGAGATACATGTAGTGGTCATGAATAAAAAATTAAAAAACGACTGACCCAACATATAGTATCGTATTTCCGTTCATGTACATCAATAATCTGTTTATAACATATAAATCATATATACCAATTTACAATGCAATGTAACAAATCAATATTCTGTTGGTAAACATATATCATATAAATCAATTTACAATGCAGTGTAGAAAAACTATATAGGCTACAGCAGGAAAACTTTTTTTATTCTTGTAATTACATGACACATAATGCATGAAGTAAATAATATAATGTACCATAATACATCCGAAGATTTAGATATATAAAACCTAATATAGCAATTTTCTAAATAAATTATAACTCATGCTATACACAATAGGCAAATGAGGTACATGGAATGCAATAGATAATCGTTCGCCTAAAATAAATGAGTAATACTACATTATGCGACATAATGTAAAAGTAAACCAAAAACATAAGATTGTAAATGTGTTGCCTTGTAGTATATAAATGGGGCCATTGTCGTTTAATACAGTAGGTCGAATACATAAAAGAAATATAGAGAAAATAATAGGGTCGAATACTTATCTTTTATCAAATTGTATAAGTTTTTTTCTTACTTTGTTGTTACATAGTATCTTAAAGTTTCCCCTCACTGCAATTATGTTTATTATCTTTATTGTCCAATCTCATTATATAAGCCTATATGAATTTTTCTTCACATTCCAAGTTTCTAAAATTTTCTTCCAATTGCTAATTTTTTTCAAGAAAATATACTCGTTAATCTTTATATTTATCACATTTCATAATTATATGGAATTCATCTTTTACTACATTCATATTGCAGTCTTCACAGAATCGTAGATATTATATGGGGGCGTTTTTTTCTGTCTTTTATTCCCGTTTCTATGGGTAAGCTATGTGTGCGCTCGTAGTTTGGTGATGTTTTTTCTTTATATTTGGGTCAGTATGAGATAGATACTTTTCTTGCTTGATTGTATTTTTAAATTGTCTGAAGGTCGTAAGTTTATTTCCGTTACGGGTATCCCTATCATCAAATAAATCCAGTTTTAATTGTTCATCTATCACTTCTTCTTTCTAAACAAAGTTTACATATAGCTCGACAAAATCTTTCTGAGAAAACGTTCTCATCATTTCCATTATTACCAATATTTAGTGAACTAAAGATATCCCGAATTGGCATTTACCAACAGATTTGTTCGTTATTTACGAATTTTTTGTCGTCTTCAAAGGATTTATAGACAAGGTCATTTTCATCCAAACTTCTTATCTGTATCCAATATTTGAGTATATTGCAATTTGAATAAGTTGAGGATGCCTTCCAATTTCGGCTGACACTGCTAAATTGCTGCATTTGCGGTTTACCCCTAAAATATTTGTACAACACTGAATGTACTTTCTCAAAATCGTTTGTTGTGATAAAAGTCATGTTTTCACTGTTTCTATATGTGAAGAATTTTGTGTCATGTTCTTCATTGCACTAGCATCCCAAATTTCTGATCTATAAAGCACAATAGGTTGTATAGTTGCATTAAAAAGGTAGGTTTAATACTGGGCGTATAATTGCCGAAAGATTTATAAAGTTTAAACAATGCTCTCCTTGCCTTATCCGCTAAGTCCATTGTCGCCGTTTTACACGATGCATTATTACGGAAAAAAATGCCTAAATACTTCATTTCCTTTGCCGAGCAAACTTTTCCCCGTTTATTTCAACTTCACTCTTATCATTTAACCTGTCCGACTTATTACATAGCATTATTTTAGTTTTGGAGACATCAAAATTCAACATCCAGGAGTAACAATATTGAGTGAATTTATCTAAACAGTATTGCATTCCTTGAGGGGATTTATAAATTGCGAGATCGTCTGCATACATTATGCAGTTCGAGTTCCTTTTAACATGAAAACGTTAAAATCTTCATATTAACAATTAGATGAAGTGGTGGATACCGTTCCACAAGATAAGAGTATGTTAATTGCTTTCTTACAAGTAAGATAAAAATTCCAGCGCCAATTTTACTTACTTCAAAATAAACTTAAATTCGGGCTTGAATTACATCAATTATTATAGTTCTTCAAAAACTTACTTTTATTTCCCGTACTATCATGTGAACATCTCTTTGGACGGAACATTTTAGTTTCATAAACTTTAAGGAAGATGGTATCTTTGCCCCCTCCCTTGTTTGTACTGTAGTCCACAACACCTCTCTATGGTCCGTTCCTATATATTTTTCCTTTCTTTACAAATCACTTGCATCCCCGACAACAAGTCTCTTCCCCTCCTCTCTTCCATCATTTCCCTCTCTTTACCCTTCTACTAAGTCGATCTCTCTTTCTTACTCACTTTCCCCTCCCTCGTTTACCTCCTCATGATCTTTCTCTCTCTCTCTCTTTCTCTGTATTTGCTGGATTTTCCACTCAGTCTCAGTCTTCCAATAGTGAATCAAAATATGTCAAAAAGTCCTCAGAAGTCATATATATTTACAATTTATTTACAATTTTATTCACAATTTCAATGATCATAACTAAGTCTTCATATAAGTCTTAAGAACGCCTGCTGCGCTCCTCCAACCAAAACAGCATAATAATTGCCACCATTTCCGTCTCCTTCCAGTTACAACAGCCTGATCTTTGTTATCTTGATCATCTCCTTCTTCCTATCTTCGTTCTTTACATTGATCTTCCTCTCCTCTTGAAGTCTTTGGCTCTCGTAGTCCCTCCAATACATCTTTCATTTCGTTAATGATCTTTTCATCCTTCTGTATTTGCCCCTTCTTCATCTTCATCTTCTCATCTGCGTTCGTTCCACAAGGTTTCAGCAAACTCTCTTAACTCCTCCGTCATTTCTGACAATTCACTACCTTCTCGCCCTCTAGCTCTCTGTTCCTCTGTGACATTAGCCTCCGCAACAAGTGATTGGCGGCTCCTCCACACGCCTTCATCTCCTCCTCTTCTGCGGTTATCTCCTCATACTCAGCCTTCATCTCCTTCTCCTCAGCAATCAGTCCCCCTCCTCTGCTTCAACTCCTCATCCTTAACCTTCATCCCCTCCTCCTCTGCCTTCCCCTCTTCCTCTTCCTCTCTGCCGTCATCTCTCCTCCTCCCCTGCCGTTATTTCTCCTCCTCAGCATTTATCTCCTCCTTCCCCTCCTCTGGTTTCACCTCCTTTTCTGCCTTCATGAATTTTCCTCCACCTCCTCTGTCCTCATCTCCTCTTCCTCGTCCTTTGCCCTACTTCATCTGCCTTCAACTCCTCCTCCCATTCCACCGCTTCCTTTGCTACTTCTCCTGTATGATTCCTCCACATCAGTCGTCACCTCTGCGCTATCTCTTGGAGATCTGGACAAACTCGTCAATCTGTTTTGTCTGAAGTCATTCATCTCCTCCTCTTCGGCCTTCAGCCCCTTCTCCTCTGCCTTCAACTCCTCCTCCCATTCTACCGCTTCCTTTGCTTCCTTCTCCTGTATGATTTCTCCTCATCAGTCGTCAGCTCTGCGCCTATCCCTTGGAGATCCTGGACAAACTCGTCAATCTGTTTGTCTGATTGTCATTCATCTCCTCCTCTTCTGCCTTCACCTCCTCTCACTCTGCCTTCAGCCCCTCCTCCCCTGCCTTCGTCTCCTCCTCCTCGTCTGCCTTCACTTCCTCCTCCTCTGCATTCAACTCCTCCTCCTCTTCTGCCTTCACCTCCTCCTCTGCATTCAACTCTGCGCCTATCCTTGGAGATCCTGGACAAACTCGTTAATCTGCTTTGTCTGAATGTCATTCATCTCCTCATCCTCTGCCTTCATCTCTTCCTCCTCTGCCTCCAGCTCCTCCTCCTCTGCCTTCAGCTCCTCCTCCTCTGCCTTCATCTCCTCCTCCTCTTCTGTCCTTCACTCCTCCTCTGCATTCAACTCCTCTCCTCCTCTACCTTCAGCCCTTCCTCCTCTGCCTTCATCTCTTCCTCCTCTGCCTCCAGCCTCCTCCTCCTCTGCCTTCAGCTCTCTCCTCTGCCTTCAGCTCCTCCTCGTCTTCCTTCATCTCCTCCTCTCCTCCATTCTACCGCTTCCTTTGATTCCTTCTCATGTGTGATTTCCTCCACATCAGTCGTCAGCTCTACGCCTTTCTTTTGGAGATACTGAACAAACTCGTTAATCTGGTTTGTATGTATGTCATTCATCTCTCCTCCTCTGCCTTCATCTCCTCCTCCTCCTCTGTCTTCACCTCCTCCTCCTCTGCATTCAACTCCTCCTCCTCTACCTTCATCTCTTCCTCCTCTGCCTCCAGCTCCTCCTCCTCCTCTGCCTTCAGCTCCTCCTCCTCTGCCTTCAGCTCCCTCCTCGTCTTCCTTCATCTCCTCCTCCTCCTCCTCCTCCCATTCTACGCTTCCTTGCTTCCTTCTCCTGTATGATTTCTTCCTCATCAGTCGTCAGCTCTACGCATTTCTTTTGGAGATACCTGACAAACTCGTTAATCTGGTTTGTCTGAATGTCATTCAGATAGACATACTCACTGAAGGCAAGAGTCTCTGCCAACTCGTGCTGAATCTAGGAACTACTCGATTTGCTGAATAATGAAAACAAATTTGAGAAGACCAATATCATGATATTGTATGATACATCATATATTTTGTTTCCAAAATTAACAGCGACCTTCAAGTATTTTAGTTTCAAGGATTTCAATACGACATTAATATTATGCAACGATTTACCACATGAAATTTGAACATTTTGGAGAAATGAGAAATGGATTTTTTCATCAGTCTTTGTATTCTAAGTTTCAAAGCTTATTTAATTCCCAGAAAATTGTTTGTATTTTTTCTAAATACATGACAACATCATTAATAAGAGTAGAACAATTCATACATACAAATTAATAGAGAAGTGATATCCAAACAATTACTTGTATACAATCATGGTGCTATACAATATCGAAGCAATTTAATTGATTTAGACTTAGTATAGGAAAACGTACAGGAGTAGGAGTCTATTAAAAACTAACGCTTGTCTTCTAAAGATCACCGTCTGTATTTAAAAAATAACGCAAGATTATTTTGACGTTGCATAATTATGATATTGATTTTTAACCAAATCATGAAGAAAAACATATCGCAATAAATTAGAATCTATGATATCGAAGTGTTTTTTTTAAATAGGACTTACGTTCGTCACTCATGATGAAAGATTCAAATCAAAGACAATTAGACAAATATTCTGATATATCAGAAGAGATGCTTCTAAATCGAAGTTATAGCTAAGAGCGCTTACACATAGTGATGAAAAGATAACTTTGTAACCATGCGGATCATAGACGCATGCGCATCACCGCATCCATTACGTCACAATTGAGCGCAGTTGTCTTAAAAGTTACAAATGACAACATTGCGCGCTTTTTATTCAAGATAGTTGAAAGGGGTTCACAATTAAATGTATGATTTCAAAGTTATAATTTTGCCGTTAATGGGAATGTTGCATAATCAGTCTGTATGATCTTGAAATCACCTTTAACATATAAAACTCATACACGTTTTTACTACATGTCAGGATGATACCGAACGGAACTTCTTACGTTCATTTCCTCCTATCACTTTCTCTCTCTTTCTCTCTCTCTCTCTCTCTCTCTCTCTCTCTCTCTCTCTCTCTCTCTCTCCTGTATTTGCTGCGCAGGAATATCCCACTCTCCGTCTTCCAATAGTGAATCAAAATATGACAAGCAGTCCTCTGACGTCAATTTATATTTACAATTTATGTACAATTTTATTCACAATTTCATGATCATAACATAAGTCTTCTATTAAATATTGAGAACGCCTGCTGTGCCTCCTCCAACCAAAACAGCATAACAATTGCCACATTTCTGTCTTCTTCCATTTACAACAGCCTGATCTTTGTTATTTTGATCACTCTCCTTCTTCCTATCTTCATTCTTTACATTTATCTTCCTCTCCTCTTTGAAGTCTTTGGCTCTCGTATTCCCTCCTATACCTCTTTCATTTCGTTAATGATCTTTTCATCCTTCCGTATTTGCCCCTTCTTCATCTTCATCTTCTCCATCGGCGTTTCGTTCCACAAGGTTTCGGCAAACTCTCTGAACTCCTCCGTCATTTCTGACGGCTTCACTATCTTCTCGCCCTCTAGCTCTCTGTCTTCCTCTGTGACATTAACCTCCGCAACCAAAGTGATTGGCGGCTCCTCCTCCTCAGCCTTTATCATCTCCTCCTCCTCAGCCTTCATCATCTCGTCCTCCTCCTCTGCCTTCATCTCCTCCTCCTCTTTCTCCTCTGTCTTTCCTCCTCCCTCTACCTTCCTCTCCTTCTTATGTGCCTTCATCTCCCCCTGCCTTCTATCTCCTCACTCTATACCTCCATATCCTCTTCTGTCCTTATCTCCTCCTCTGCCTTCATCTTCTTCTCCTCCTCTGCATTCAACCCTCTCCCTCCCCCTTCTCCCCCCGTGCCTTCCTCTCTTCCTCTGCCTTCATCTCATTCTCCTCTCCCTCCTCCTCCACTCTCCTCCTCCTCCTCTCCCTCCTCCTCCTCCTCTCTTCTCCTCCTCCCCTCCTCCTCCTCCGCCTTCATAATATATCCTCCTCTGACTTGAAATGCTTCATCTCATCCGCCTTCAATTCATCCTCTCTCGCCTTCATCTTCTCCTTTGCCTTTATCTCGAATACCCTCTCCCTCCTCCTCCTCATACTCTTCTGCCTTCAACTTTGCCTAATCGAGAAAGAGGTCAAAATAAGTCTTGATTGAAGAGCGAAATAGTAAGAAGAGAGAGAGAGAGAGGGAGAGAGAGATGGGGATGAAAAGTGGACACAGTGGAGGAGGGAAAGGAGAGGAGAGGATATAAATAGAGGAAGGGGGAAAGAAACGGAAAAGGAAGGTACCATTATGCTCAGCAGATTAATCGAGAGTTGGTAACAAGGGTTTCTGGAGAAACATGCATAAATTGATCAGTAAAAGGGTCTATGAAAAAATAGGAAGGAGGCAAAATGAAGAATGAATAGACATGTTTGCTAGAGGAATTTAGTTTGGCAACCAAAAGAAATAATAATAATAATAATACCTTATATAGCGCATACATTATGTCTCTGTGCGCTGTAAGAAAGAGTAAGAAGCAAAGGTGGATAGAGTAACATAAGAAGAGTGAGATATGCTAAACATACTTCCTCTCGTTAACATTGGGAAGTAATTTTGCAAAGAAATGTTTTAAGACGCGCCTTAAAGTTGTCAACAGTACCAAAGGATGTTGAACCTTTCAAACTAATATTTTATTGACTTTATATAGTTGTAATGTTTTTTAAAATTTAAAAGGGCAGATTGTTAAAGAGATCAAATGAGCACTTAGTTATTGGGCACTTATTCATTTTGTTTACTTGTTTTTTCTTTAATTATTTATTTTGACTGTCATTTCACCAACATCGATTGGCTGTCGAGTACAAGCATGTGGCAACGGCACCTATTTCTCTCCCTGTCGCTCTCTTGTCTTCCCATTTCATTCTTCTCTCTGTCTTCCTGTTTATGTTGCCATATCTGACTAGATCTATCTCTCACTTTTCTGTTCTTTTTCTTCATATAGATATCTCTTCACCCCCTCCCTCTTTCTCTCTTTCTCTCTCTCTCTCTCGCCTACTCTCACTTTATTTCCATCTCACCGCTCGTTTTATTTTTTATTTTTGTTAGTTTAGGCAACAGATCACTTTATAAAAGCCTCACTTGAACATACATCATATGCGCTTGATTCAGTACATAGTATTGGAATACAAACACAAACACAGATACTAACAAGAAAGAGAGAAGGGAGAGAGAAAGAGAAAGAGAGAGACAGAAAGAGAGAAGAGAGAGAGAGAGAGAGAGAGAGAGAGAAAGAGAGAGAGAGAAAAAAAAAGAGAGAAAGAGAAAGAGGATAGGGAGAAAGGGACAGGGGAAATAGAAGAAAGACAGTGTAAAGGAATGAACAAATATATAAAAATAAGAAAGTATAACAAAAAACTCAAAAAATTCAAATATGATACTACTACAAAAATCAATCGTATCTTATTGTTTTTTTAATGTTTTTGTATTATTATTTCGATTTCACCGTATTCACTCTAGTCATCAGAAGTTACATGTTTTAGTTCTAAAATTTGCACAAGAACTGACAGTAAGATTGATCAACAAACGGTTTCATGAATAGTGATACTAATTGACGATCCATTGCAACCTTCCTGCAGATATATGTTAGAACACTTGCATACCATTTTCATATATGAATCAAAAGATTATGAATATTGCTTTAAATATTAATTATGGGTCATAAATAACATGGGAAGGCATATGGACATTCATAGACAGCTGATTAAAAATGTATTGTGATGAAAAGCTTTTCCTAATTATAATATTATTTTCCAATATCTGTATTTACATTACTAAAACAATTAAATACTGTTAATTGAACACCGTTTATTTTCTTCTTATTCTGAATGTAAAAAGGTCTTGATTATTCATCATTCAAAATGAATTGCAGATTTCAAAGCTTTGATATTAAACTATCTGATAACATGGCCTGGGAAGCTTGGGCAAAAACCTTAATTTAAAAGAAGAACGAGAAGAAGAGAGATAGAGAGAGAGATAAAAATCAATATGTGAAAATGAACTGAGATCTTAAAGTCAAAGATAAAATACAACAAAAAGTTAAGTACAGAAGTTTAAATTCATAATTACACAGAAAAGCCAAATTATTTAAAATCACTATTTTCAACAAAATGTTAAAGTATCAAAGCACACAAGGATGTAATAAAATAAATACTCTATTAATATCCTGATCAGGTCTCTAACTTAAAAACAATATGTAGCGATTCAAAGTCAAGAATTATTTTCTTCAGTTAAATACAAAATTGAGCTAGGAATGGTTCCACAATGTAAAAACAGATACATTGTGTATGTGTAAAGGGATGAAGGCCATACCACCTAAAGACTTATTCTCTAGCATTAAGCAAAAACAAACACAACATACTATTTCAATAGAAAATAAGAAAAAGGAAGAACATAAGCTGGCCTCAATAGGGTTGATACATACAGATCTGTTCCAAGTTCGTAACAGCTGTTTGGCAGTTTACAAGATGAAACTCTCGAGTGCATTACCCAACATTTTACCGATTATTGTGGGACAAAATTCTGAAATTACACAATCACCATAAATATAACTCTTCAATGAGGAGGATAGCTATTGCATGACTGATCAACAGTGAAACACATTCTTTGGCTGTTCTACTTCCATATGGAAATATCACATTTCGTAACGCAACCAAATTTAATGCATACATCTTTGTGAAGTGCCTCAATACAACTTATTTCATTCACCTATTAAGAATAATTGCATTTCGAGAGTCAGAATGCAAATTGCATATATTATGTGTTGTTAGGTAGGGCAAGCCATAATGTTTGTCCAAATACTCGCATTCAGACTATTGAGATACAATGATTTGTAACAGGTGAATGAAATCATTTGTATCAAGGCACTTCACAGAGACGTATGCATTAAATTTGGTTACATTACGAAAATAGAATATTGGCAACCAATCAAATACGATGGCCTTGTAACTGCAGGCACACACCACACACAGATATGTAGAGAGCTTCCAATATTTACATAGAGGTATAAAATGAACTCTATTTTTGTACACTATTTACAAGACTATCAAGGAAGAATATGCACACAGCTATAAGATAATCTATAATACAAATACAGCTAAAAATTCTACCGAATAGGTTGATAACTTGAATCTGCACCAAATATTAAAAAAAACAGGAAATATTACAGGGAATTTTAATGTTGAGCATTTTACTTAAAAAGTTACCGTTTCAATTCAACCAATTAACCAGTTAATACATGAAGAATTTTTTCTCGGTAATCTCCTCCACTACTCAATGATAAAAAGCTAAAAATACTGTATATGTTTCTTTACAGTTAAGCTAAAGTAAAAGAAATTAAAATGGATTAGTACACTGTAAAATTTCCTACATATCACTGTAATATGGTTAAATAGACACTTTCCCCTTGATGGAATAGAATACAATGTATTAAACCATTTCAATTTAGTTTCTGCGTTCAAGCTGTTGATAATTTGAAGTGAAATACAGCTATTGATTTAATATTTCTTAATTCAGATGCACATCATATTTGACTAAAAACAATCAATAGCACCTACAACAAAATCTTAAATATAACTACATTTTTGGCTTCTTTGGTATCAACAAATTCTAGGCATATCTACATAATTGACCCCACCACGCTTCAATACAATAAATGAGGGTCAGGGTCAAGTCTAGGGTCAGACTTAGGGTCAGACTTAGGGTCAGACTTAGGGTCAGGGTTAGGGTTACTTTGCTCACAATTCAGCAACAGCAATTGGTAGCTAAATAACTTGTAAAACATCATGTGTGAAGAAAACTATGTACAGTGCTAAAACTACAGAAATATAATTGCAATAGGCAAGATACAACCTCTTCGGATGAAGAATACATCATGTGCTGAGAGCCAGAAGGGCATTAACTTTTATATTTAATACAGAGAAAATTTTGTCTATTGTGAGCCAGAAAGTGGTTGATTTCAATCATTTTACAACATGAACACCCTGCTGGCACTCAAAATGGAAATGGCCCTACTTTCAAGACCATTTATGCTGTTGTTATATCTAGTTATAATTGATTAAAGATAACTTATTAATAATTTCCCATCATGCTCAAGTTTAATATGACATTTCCCAATCTTAATATGGCAATCAATACGTCAATGTAGACCTCCTTATCTTTCCACTGCTGATAATGCAAAGACCTTGGTGACTTGTCCGAGACCTTTAGCGGTGCCTTCTCGGAAGAGGATTCTGGCGCCCTCCCGGATGTACTCTGGCTGCCTGACAAACCGGAACTTCACCAAAGCCTGCTCATTGATTTTCACAGAATCCTGTTCAAGAATAAATTGAAATAGAAATTAGAGTTGAAGTTGAAGTTGAAGTTGAAGTTGAAGTTGAAGTTGAAGTTGAAATTGGAATTGGAATTGGAATTGGAATTGGGATTTAAATTTTATGCGATATACTTTTCTCATCAAAAGACAATATTCCTTTGTATTTGAATAACATCAGCTGTAGGTGACTATGATAAGTGAAAAGATCTTATTTTTTTAAAGCAAACATGTGAAACATAATTACTGAGAAAGGACTCTTTGTCCACAAATTTCCAAACCAGCAATGTTAAATGAGAACTATGAAAATGATTGTACAAGTGGAGACCACTGGTATACCTCAAGTGTTTTTGAACATTATTGCTCATCACATGAATAAATGTTTAGCAGTCTTCTCATTTCAATGCTACAATCTTATTAGCGTGAATGAAATGAAAATGATATTTATTCTAAAGACTAACAGTGCCACATTGATTTGAATTGATAAATCAAATGATAAAATATACATGTTGATATATACAAGATGGATTTAGAAAGTCTACATATTCACTTTAATACTGAAACTGCCCATATACAATTATACAATAAGTCTTGTTCCTTTGTGAAGTGGCAAACCACTTAAAAAAGCAATATTGCATGCTAGTGACTTATGTGTAAAGCACTTCAAAGTGAGTACATGTATAGCCTTATACTCATCCCAACTTTTCTTTCATTTAGAATGACAAAAGGACACATTTTGGACTGTATTCTACTAATTCTGCACCAATGCAAAAACTAAAGTCATTCTAAACCAGAATAGACTACACCACAATCTACATTATTTTAATTTGATTAAACTGGACTTTAAAATGAGCTTGAACTCAGCTTCAGGATCCCGACTTATAAAGAGTTGATATCAGTCGCAACTATGTACATAAGAGACAGGAGACTGCAAACTTGTGATTAAATAGAAGGCTTGCGATTGATTCGGATCGATCACAACTCTTTATAAGACTTGTCATCAGTGACAAATGACAGTTTTTGTTATAAGCTAGTGAAATCATCGCTTCTGATTGGTAATCAGCAGATTTGTCACTGATTTTTCACTGTCACTGATTTTTGTCATTTGTCATTGAAAAAAGGCTTTGTGAAACACCCCCAGGTCTCATCGTTTTGAAGATAAAAGAGGGGAATCCCCTACCTTGTCCATGTCACATATAATAGCATTCTGGCAGACGTTGCCTATATGAACGGTCGCTTGGTATCCTCGACTGACGGAGGTAGTATGGTACAGGATACATATATCAGCTTCAAACTCGTAGCAAGGTGTTGGCTTTAATTTCTCACTAACGAGAACCATTCCCTAGAATTAAGAAGAAGAAAATAATTCAGTAATAAAATGTACAGAAATCTCTTTAATAAAAGTAAATCTTTGGATACGACAAGACATGTAAAACCTGGAAACCTTCATCTGGGATGGCAAGTTTGAATAACAATATCATGATAGATTGTATTCATTACAACCAGAATGGTCATTTTTTGTTCTCCCAGTGGTTCTTGTTTCAGCTTTTTATAAATAGCTTTGGAGGGCAAATTTCCCCAAGCCCCAGGGTATTTATTTTTCCTGCATCTAAAGTTGAATGCATTCGTGCTCATGAAAGTTGCGTAATCAATATTCGTTTATTCTCGGACAGTATCATTCTTCTCAAGAGGGCAAACAAAAGGTCTTCATGAAGCACCTCCATAACTTTGGCATTGATTATTCTAACATGCACAACGTGGGATGTCTCCATGTGCAAAGGATCTGTGGATATTTGAGGTTCATTTGTCCCAAAGTTAACTAGGAACCGGGGGTGTTTCATAAAGCTGTGCGTAAAGTTACGCATGACTTTACAAAGGACTTGAATATGAAGAGCTAAATGGGATTCTCAAATTCTTTGAATTGCATAAGCTAAAGTTGAAATATCCATATGTAGATTAACCTTATCATTAACAACAAATTTTAATGCAAAGTGTATTTTGGCTACAATTTAATTGAGATTATGGGAAATACACATTGTTAAAATGTCGGGAAAAACTTTGGGCATCCCATTTGGTTCTTAATATTCAAATCATTTATAAAGTCACTTTATGCACAGCTTTATGAAACACCCCCTGGTCTATTGCTTTCTGCATACAATAAGTTAGGGCATAGGAAAGGCAACTACCTTTCTAATGGGCTTGTCCATCTCCCCTAGGGCGAGAGTGGCCGCTTGACCAGCCCTGACCACCCTGCTTGCTGACCGGTTCCTGTGTATACTCTGAATGGACACTTTGCTGAAGGTCCCTTCCTCACTAGGTCCTAGTAAGAGAGTGTCGTCCTCTTTGATGACCCCCCTGTCAAAAAGCGTAATTCTGAACGTTAACAAAACGTAATTATAAACGTTAAAAAAACGTAATTCTAAAAGTTAAAAAAACGTAATTCTAAACGTTATAAAAACGTAATTCTAAACGTTAAAAAAGCGTAATTCTAAACGTTAAAAAAGCGTAATTTTAAAAGTTAAAAAAACGTAATTCTAAACGTTATAAAAACGTAATTCTAAAAGTTAAAAAAGCGTAATTCTAAACGTTAAAAAAACGTAATTCTAAACGTTAAAAAAACGTAATTCTAAACGTTATAAAAACGTAATTCTAAACGTTAGAAAAAAGTAATTCTAAACGTTAGAAAAATATATGTCTATAGGCTAAGAGGCGAAAAGCGGACTGAATCACTGTTACCCTGGGTTTCATCTCCCACTATAAGTATTGCAAGTGTTCACTCCAAATCTAACTGACGGGTAGAATGGATAATTATTCAAAGAAGATTTTGACTCCAGTGTTGCCACTGTTATACAATGTAACTGTAGACTGCTTTGACATGGAGTGCCACACTTGTTCCAATATACATGACATTAAAATCTTAAAATAAATCCCTGTGTTATATCTTAAATATTTCTGTCCTTGAAAGATAGGATACATCACATGAAATTAAAATCTTTTAAGAAAAAAGATTTTGTTTCTATATTTACAAGTAATCTGTACAATACATGCATAGAAATATGTAAACGTTGCATGCAGGGAGACATGATACCATACATCGACTATTTCAATGATTTACCTGTATAGAGTACCTCCTACTACTCGCCCAACATTCGGAACACTGTACACCTCATCAACCTGCAAGAGTAAGATTGCAAACGGTACATATTAGTTAAAATTAAGTTCAATTTTATTAAATTCCAATAAAAGCATATACACATACAAGTTCGAAATACTGCACAAATGCGAATCATTATACATTGAATCAAGGGTACCATGAAAGACCAAGGCGGTCTTGTAGAGGGAGTACAATATATTAAAACTTAAATAGAAATAGTTGGAACATGAAACTTGCAGATACTTAAGAGTTAAGTACTATATTTTTAAAAACCTTGAACACTCTGAAATCTGTAAGGCTAAGAATATATTGGACCCCCCCCCCCCCCCCCCTCCTCCCCCCCCCCCCCCCAAAAAAAAAGTGAAATATAAATGTTTGGCACACAGAATTTACACAGATAACTTTTTAATTTAAATACCATCTCTTAGAAGGTCTGAACACATGCAAATGTTAAGTCCCCACATTATATCTTGAATATTTCAGTCTTTGAAAGATAGCACACATCACTTGAAGTTATAACCAAATACCATTTCTAATCACCTACTTTCAAGCATATTTGGCCGAGATTTTTGGCACACTTACTCCTGAGAATACAGGAATAATCCAAATTAAGCATTAGAGGAATTGAAAGAAAATTCTAATTTGATTTCAAGTAGAATTGTAGGTAGCTAGACATGGGCTCCCCATTGACTAGTGATAGTGGTAGATATTTATTTTACCTGACAGCTAAGAAAGCAATAAATGCTTGTTAATAACCATCAAGTTACTTTGACAATTTATTCAGAACATTCCATATCACCTTACTGTTGAGGACCTACCTGGTATTCTGTTAGTTCCTGCGTCAGCTTCTCTTGTTCCATGGAAGTGTTGGCAGGAGACAAAACGTACAGGAATTTCTTGAGCATCTCCATGTTAGCTCCTGTGACGCTGGACACGCAGAAGATTGGACATATGCTGCAATAATAATAATAATATTGAATATTTAGGAGCGCTAAAAACAATAAGTACCATAGCGCTTACAAATACAAATATATGAAAAGAGGACATAAATGTACAGTACAGGAAGTATATCACATAGATCATTGGGGAAAAAAGGGATTTTGGGTTTTGAGGGATCTTTTGAAGGTGGCAAGATGGGTAATTTCCCTTATGGAAAGAGGGATGCTGTTTCAAGTCTTTGATGCAGCTACTGCAAAACGTTTTTCAGCTGCTGAGAGTCTAGATTTGGGAATGATAAGTTTACATGTGTCGGTTGCTGAACGAAGATTACGAGTCGGTGTATATATTTGGAGGGTGACATTAAGATATTCAGAAAGAGTTTTGACTAGTCTAATCTAAAAACAGAATTACAGAATTACAGGGACCCGTTTCACAAAGCCTTTTTTCAATGACCAATGACAAAAATCAGTGACAAATCTGTTTAAAACCAATCAGAAGCAAGGATTTCAGTAGCTTATAACAAAAACTGTAATTTGTCACCGATGACAAGTCTTGTGAAATGCCCCCCAGGGCCCTGTAACACAAACCTTAGCAATTGATCGTACAATTGATATCAATCGCAAATAAGTTGCGATTGATATCAACTCTTTATAAGACAGGGCCCAGGTGTATAGAAAGAAAACCTGTCTATAAACCGTGTGAGTCAAAAAAAAGTTTACACCTAGAAAATTGCTAATTATTTTTAAAATCATCTATGAACAGTAAATTATTATACATATTATAAAAGAGTGTTTTATCCCAAATCACTTGGTACCATTTTTGTGTGGTATGTGTTCACGCTTGGATGAACAGGTTTGCGAGAGGGCAAAAATCGACTTGTGCCAAAGTGACGCCTACAGTATGTATTATGTTGGGATTAGCGGAGTGAGAGAATGGATTGAATGTATCAAATGAAATGCATTGCATATGTTTTTTGCAAAGGGCAAAGTCACACACACCCACATACACGCGCACAAATGTTCGTTGATATTTGATATTCGATATTTGATATGTGTGGCATGATTAATTTTGTTAGGGGTGTTATTTGGATCTGCAAAGACCAAATTAATACCCAAATCCCAATTGTTTTATTCAAACATCACATAGACAACTTTGGCGCAAGTCGATTTTTGCACTCTCGCAACAATGTCTCCTGTTCATCGAAGCGTGAACACATACCACACAAAAATGGTACCAAATGATTTGGGATAAAACACTCTTTCATAAGACATATAACAGTTTAATGTTCATCAATGATTTTTTTAAATAATTAGCAATTTTCTAGGTGTAAACTTTTTTTTGACTCACACTGTATAGACCACCATAGCTGTTTCCCCTCAAAACATTGTTAAAAAGAACCTTTACATAATGACCATCTATCAATAAAGGCCATCATTTTTGTCTCCCTTGAATGGTCTTAATAAGAACGGTTCCCTGATTTTCAAGCAATAGACCAGTTCGTAGTCAACTGTGGTACAAATGACCCCCAAATATCTACAGATATTTGACACATGGAGACGTCCCACTTTGTGTATTTTAGAATAATCACTGCCAAAGTGATGGAGGTGCTTCATGAATACCTTTTGTTTGCCCTCTTGAGCAGAATAATTCCACCTCTGTATCAGAGAATGAGCCATCGGGGAAGAAGTGAATGACTACATTACTTTCATGAGCACTAATCCAGTATTTGCCTTGATGGATTTTACAATTTTGGTACATAATAAATGATAAATGATAGATTGTACAGTCAAACCTGCTTTAGTGACCACCTGCATAAAAAAACCACCTGTCTACAAAGACCACATTTTTTGTTTCCCATGAAAATGGTTTCTCATTGAAACATGTACTAAAGGAACCTGTACATAATGACCACCTGCCTATAAAGACCACTTTTATTGTCTCCCTCAGGTGGTCTTTAAAGACAGGTTTCACTGCATCTACGAATCGAAGGAGGATTGCTAGACTTCAACTCCTGTACAAGATCATAAACGGAGAAGTGGGAATCAAGGCCGACACATACATTCAAACCAACATCAGAGGGGAAGAACAACTAGAGGGAACAGCAAAAGAATCCAGATGGTATTGATTAAGAAGGACGTGCACAAGTACCGTAAATAACGTTGTATAAACCGCCCTCGTGTATTAACCGCACCCCTCCTTTTGCCGAGATTTTTGTTTTGTTTGTGTAAGATCATTACGGTACTGTAAATTAAAAAACAGTAGGGACCTAGGATAGAAACCTTGTGGTACACCATGTAATAGAAGAAAAATTGGAGGAATTATTATTATAAACTACATATTGAGATCTATCAGAAAGATTACTTTCAAACCAAGATGACAGACAAATTTGAGTGTTGTTCTAGTTTCCGAGTGGTGAGTCAACACACCGATTACCGAGCTGGGAGACATTGCCAGGCATAGCGCCAGGTGGAGGGGCATAAATTGAAACTTTAAAAAAAAAATTAAAAAAAAAAAAAAAATTGGTGTACCGTGTATTA
Organism: Strongylocentrotus droebachiensis; assembly: GCA_035222895.1. Classification (NCBI taxonomy): domain Eukaryota; kingdom Metazoa; phylum Echinodermata; class Echinoidea; order Camarodonta; family Strongylocentrotidae; genus Strongylocentrotus; species Strongylocentrotus droebachiensis. The sequence continues at coordinate 224,642 of JAVYIG010002476.1, read as the reverse complement.
ACCGCACCCCCGACTTTGAAATTTTTTCGGCGGCAAAAAAGTGTGGTTTATACACCGTTAAAGACGGTACTCATTCTTCAAAAGGACAGCAGCAGAATGGAACCTACTCAAGGAGGAAACAGTTATGTCTACCTCCAGTGCAGTCTTCAAGCAGAAACTTCAAATGTGAAACACCTCTCCTTCCATAGCACAACCACGACCATACAAATCAAAACGTTGGTGAATTACAGTTAAACCTGAATCTACCGACGCAACCTAAACAGAAACAGAAACTGGCTTATTACACTGCATTCTACACATACTTGGAGTTGTTGAAGTTGATTGCAGCCGTGACAGCATCGTCTTCATTGTTGACTTGATAAGGAACCTTCTTGCAGCCTGGACCGGTCAAGAGCCTGGTCAGCTGAGAGATGGTACGCTGCCTGACCGCTGAACAACAGATGTCCATCTTGCTGACCACGATGAAGATGGGCACCTGGAGAGCCATGGCCAGTCCTAGATGTTCCCTGGTGGTACCCGCTACGTAGCAAAAGAGAAAATCACTGATTACTCATGAGGAGGTGTTGTGGTATATTCACTTGCTTTAAATATTTGACTGTTCAAAATGAATTGAATTGAATGCCAGCCTGTCACTTACATCTTTTGGCATGACATTGATCATTTTCCACTCTTTGCTTACCATAAAAGTATTTGACTTTTCTTTTTGGATTTAAAAAAAAGAAAGAAATTAAAATGCAAAATGCTATTGAAGATGACTTAATTTGTTTTTATGACTAAATTTTTAAAAAATCCAAACATTTGCAGGCTTCTCAGTTGGAACTATTTTACTCTTGTTCTAAATTTGGTGAATATAGCCTCGAAGCATACCAGGGGTGGTTTGGTGATTTGGGAGGACTGAAGTAATTTTTTTTAGATATTAATTTGTATTTATTCAGATATTCATTAAAAAATAAAAACATATCTGGGGATGCAGCAAAAGGTTTGTAAAAACCCGTACAAGGCTGCATCGCCAACAAATATACAAATAAACAATATTGCAAGATATTAAATTTGTCATCAAATCTCGGGGGTAAGTGCTCATGGTATTACTTTTTCTGATGTCCCTTTTAACACTTGGTATCAGCACCACAGGGGCCTGTTTCATAAAACTTGATATCTATAACAAATGCTAAATTTCTGTGACAAATTCGCTCTCAGCCAATCAGATGCCATGATTTCAGTAGCTTATAACAGTAGCTTGTAACTTGTTATTGATATCAAGTTTTATGAAGCAAGGCCCAGAACCCTTATCTTACCAATGCCTGTGCTTGCACTGATGACGAGCATGGCAAAGTCTGGTGCGTATCCCATCAGACCAAAGATGGTCGTCTTGATGTACTTCTGATGTCCAGCCAGGTCCAGCAAGGTGATGAGCTTGGAAGCATTCTCACAGATCTCCTCTGCTGTTAAACAACCTTGCTGAGAATCACAGTAGTTGATCACCTAAAATTAAAAAAAATAATATATGAAACGTAAATTATTTTGAGGAGGCAAGCTGGCTAGGTCAGTAAAGCACCTTAAAATCCAGCCCATACAGATGACTGAAGCCTACATTGTGCATTAATTATTATTATTATTTATTTTTTTAAAGTTTCACAAAGTTCCTAAATTGAACTTATCTCTAAGTTGGATTTAATAATTATGGAAAGCCTTTCGCATATTTGAAAATATTTTGTAAAAGTTACTTTAAAAGGCATAAAATGTTGATTCAAATCATTCATATTTTCTATTTTCAAGGAGATTTTATGTTCTTGATGTGGAATTTATGAAAATCTAAGATACTTGAATTTTTGCTTTTGAATATATTCTATTTTAAGGCTACAAATGGCTCTCCATAAAGTCCAACTTAAATTAAGTTCGACCTAGGATCTTTGTGAAACACCCCCCAAGGACTATATGTGATGTTTTCGTGATAGAGGTCTATAATATGTGATCTACTTTCAATTTCTATGCACTGAGAACCATACAGGTATCTGTGTATACGAGGGAAAATTAATAGTCCAGCAACCCTACAGCACTGGCAGAATCAAATGTATGAATGGGTTACCGGGGTAAATACAAGCACAGAAGTAGCTATAGAAGAGGAATTTAACATTAAACATTTAACGAAAACTTTAAACCGCTCATTCATCTGATCAAATCAAAAGTAGCTCTTTTATTTCAAAGAATTGATCAATATGTGATGTTTTCGTGATGGAGGTATACTATATAATATGTGATCTACTTGCAATTTCTATGCACTGATAATCATAAAGGTATCAGTGAATAAGAGGGTAAATTTACATCCCCAAAACCCTAGTGACAAAATAAAATGAATGGAAATGGGTTGTAAACACAGCAGTTTCCAAGGAAAAGGGATCAACATTTCTATCCCAAGCTTAAAACCAGTCATGTATTCAATCAATACAGAAGAGGGTCATTTCACAGTCCAATGGGCCTTGGATCAGAAATTTCTATTGATTAGACTTATCGGCTGACTGCAGCTTTAAGAAGCCAAAAGCAGCTCTGGCCTTGTCATCATGGCCATTATTACATAACCACCTATAATCTCCATACGTGGGTACGATGTGTGCAACAGCTGTGTTAGTAAACATTGGTGTTTCCGCATTGGCTAGTGTGTTGCTTGCCATATATGCTATAACAGTTTAGAAACTGTAGTTTGAATCAAATGAGTTTGCACCTTTAAATCTATACATTCTATAAAGGAAACTCAATGGACTCTGCAAAAGGCCACTATGGGCAGGTAGTCTGTCTTTCTAGACAGGTTCTTTCAAACATACTGTACCTCCAAAAGGCTGACAAAAGGTTTTAAAAAGTCAGCCTTCATACTGTCACTATATTGGGTTTAAATATTGTTTTTCATACTAAGGCAACATTTGCTCTGTGGTCAATTTCCTACAAAAACTGAATTCCAAACTTCAACCCTGGATACAATGAAAACATGTTACCTAACCTTGACCCTAACCTCAAAATTAGTCTAAAAACCTACTTCCAACGTGAACTATAACCCTATATATTTGACAAAATAAACCCTGGAATATCGTCACCAGAGCAAATGTCTGGTCACCGGGACCTAGTAAAATAAAGCTTAACATTTGATTGTCACTATCCCCTAATTGTTTTAATTTATATTGATAATATAAATTTCCAATTCACAAACAAAAATCAAATTGGCAATTTGTGTAGTGATATTCTAAGTTCCATAGTTTTTCATACATTAAAAAAAAATCATAACTTCCTTATCAGATATCCGATTTTACTAAATTTTGTTTTGCTATGTTTCTCTTGTTTTTCTGCATCTATTAAAAGCAAATTAGTTTTGGAGTGGACTTAGACTTTAAGCTTTGTGTTATGGGGTCCAGCTTTTCTTACCTTTCCTCTGCTATTAAAACCCAGTATCTCATGGCTGATACTGGACGTCCTGCCTGACTGGATCTCATGTAGATGGCGGAAGAGATTGAGGCGTGCCCTGCCCCTGCCGTTGTCCAGTTCACCCTGTGTCAAGACCCCTAGTAGGGTGCTTTTACCCGCTTCTACGTTGCCTAGTACTGCTATCCGAAGATCTATGAACTGAATGAGGGTGAGAAAAGGGAAATAATCTTACATTAGAGTGAATTAAAATACCGGTAGTATTTGTTATGATCCACTGGGAAGACTGAGGGCTGAATTTTAAGGAACGTATACGGTAAAGTAAAAGCATAAACACAAAATACTATCACACAATGTATTTGTATTTACATGATAATCATTAAATGTGAATGAGGAGACAGTGATACAAAGGAGGGAGGGAGAAGGGTTAGGTAGAGATATAGAGAGAAAAGAGAGAGAGAGAGAGAGAGAGAGAGATTAAAAGGAAGTGGAAGGTCTTTTAAAGAAGACAATATGTCAATGTCCTTCAATGCTTTATATTTGGAACGAACAGGTCTTATATCATATCTTAAATTGAAACAGAAATGAAAGTGTGAATCCTGGTCGACATGTATTATTCCAGCTAAAATGGTGTTTTATCGACAAGACTGTCAACAACTGCACTACATAATAGTACATTGTATTATATTTCAGCAAAAACATTACACTTGTTTTATTCCTATTATACATTGTGTTTGAATGTTTTAAATGAAAAGTATATATACTTGTAAGATGTATATATTGAATTAATCTAATTTACCTGTTGGTCATCAGGAACTCTTCTCACAAGAACTTCACAAGCTTTCCTATCAGTATTCTCTCCTTCACAATCTACACACCGCTCCCTCAGGATAGTCGTTGTAGCTCCAAGTCTAAAGTAAGAGTAATCAAATGATATTTTGAATTGAATTTGAACTAAATGTCAAAATATGAAATTACAACAATTATTATTATATAAGTAGTGAAGTGAAGTACATATGTTTTGTTGAGTGTTTAGCATAACAGTGAGTGTCGAATATCCTTCAGGCATTTGTACACACTTTGCACATTGTGATTTGGTATACATGTTGATGTACATACTACATACACTCTGAAATATCCCCCTTTCAAACAGCATTGTAAACATACAAATCTACATGTGCATGTACATCATACATCATGATCCAGGTAGAGAAGGGTGATAGTCCACATGCTCATTTTAACTGAGGGTAGGCGGAAGAGAGACTCGTTGCATCTGCAAACCAGGGGAGTGTTTCACAAAGGCTAAGATCGGACTTAACTATGATGGGCCGTTCATGCCACTGTTTGTTCTCACCATTTACTGGCATTCAGTCAGACCGCAGCGTGCGCGATAATGAGGCTGTGCGGCAATTTTTATTCAGATTCCCGTTCGGTGAAAAGCTCGCTTACAACGCTCTCGTAAAACACGAGACCAACCACGGGATTTTGGTAGCATCATTTTGTCGCCCTCGTATGGCTTACAGTGCAATTCATCATGGCGGAATCGTGGGGTAAGTCAATCTCTGAAATTTTCGCTGTTCTTTGACACCAAATTTGCCCAAATTAGTTAGATTTTGCGCTTACTTTTATCGCAAACAAAAAGAGCGTTTTTTAGTCCTCGGAAATTAACTACTCATTACATAGTGTCGTATTTTGCTTGTTCCTGACTGGTATTGATAATATTATTTCGAATTTTTGCATCCTACGTCGTCTTTGATAACCAGTCCATCGTTTGATGTTGAAAACACGTAGATGCAAGTAATGTTTGAATGAGAAATATGCCCAAATTATTGGACTATATTTTGGAAATCTACCGGAAGTAGACGGAAAATGATTCGAAACCGCGGGGAATTGCTATGGCTACGGCCTTTTAGTCAGGAATGGCGGGGTTTCTTGTGTGTCGCTGTGCCATTGTGTGGCGCATACAGCAGGAATTTATGTAGTCCCATGTGTATATATTTTTGTCAGCTTTTTAGTTTTTGTTGTCGCAAATCGACAGCAATGTAAATAAATCGACTGCTCATTAGTCATTGCTATTCATTATAAATCTAGATCAAATGATATGTTTTAAATGTATATTTACAAGGGTTTAAACATGTTTAGACAAGTAATGAAGGGGTTTGATAACTGATCAAATTGTTTTGTACTGGAATCCCCGAGCTGATCGAGTGAGCTGAGCTGAGCTGAGCTGAGCTGGATATTAAAATGACAAATTACCTAAAGGATAATTAATTATATTAATTTGGGATTCTCAAACTTTGGTTCTGCCTTCTGCTCAACTCAAACCTTACAGCCAGCCACAGAAATAAGCAGCATTACCTTGTGCGAGTTGTAGACCTATGATTATGAACAGAGCAGAATTAAAACAAAAAGCCAAAGGTAAACACTTACATTTTAGAACTTGTGCACATCTTGAAAAATGAAGGGAAAACTTCATGAATCTGACACCTGTAATTTGTTTTCATTTAAAAAAATAAATTTGAAAGCAAGCCAGTTTTGTCTACCATAAATGGCTAGCTACTTTGATAAGATCTTTTCAAATCCCCATACATTGAACTAAGACATTTTATTCTTCTTATCATTTGTTGTTGTTTTTCTGACAGACGCACTCAACCATCGAAGCTTGCGGGACATTGACAGACATCACACATCAGTCTCCATTGCATTCTTGGATCAACATTTGCTGGACTCCATGCCTTTGTTCGTTTTAATGGTTATTTATTTGAAGACTCAACCGCAGTTTTGCTTCACGTTGGAACAAACAATCTTGAACGGGGAGTTTGGGAGAAGGACGAGAAGGATTTTGTTCAGCTTATTCCTTTCAATAAAACAAAAATCTCTGATACTTCCAACGTTCCAAGGTGGGATTCCGGAGCTTCACACGAACAAAGCATTTATTATATTAATAGAAAACTGACTGAACTGTCACCTTTATACAATTTAACAATACTTAACTCTAATAATACTTTTATTCTCAGCGACACATTTTATGCGTGTGATGGTCTCAACATAAATGTCAAAGTCAGTTTATAAATAAAATATAAATATTAGAAAATGCAAATTTTATTCATAGTCCTATCGCATTTATTATTTGTAGTAGTGTTAAATAATACATTTTTTTGTCCATTTACTAGGCTATTCAGAAGAAACCAGACCTGGTTTTCTTTTGGGTTAGTTGGCATGAATTTTGATTAAGAAATGTGAATTACACAGACCTGTTAAATAATAGCCCCCCCCCCCCCCCCACAAAAGAAAAACAATCTTTTTAAAAGATATATTTTGCAGATTTGTATTTCATCCAGAAATAGTACCTACACAGGGTAAACATAATATAAATAGTCAAGCATTGACATATTTTGATATGTTGGTGATGATGATTGTGATGGTGGTGATGGCGACGGTGGAGATGATGGCTATGGTGATGATGATAATGATGACGGTGATTATGATGATGGCAGTGGTGATGATGTCGGTTGTGATGGCGATCATGATGGATATGGTGATGATGATAATGATGACGGTGATTATGATGGCTATGGTGATGATGTTAATGATGACAGTGATCATGATGACGATGATTATCTTGATGGCAATGCTGATGGTGGTGATGATGAGGGTGATTATGATGGCAATGCTGGTCGTTAACGTGATGGTGATGATGGCAATTAATGGCGATGTCGGTGGTGCATGGTGATGATCATGATGACGGTGATTATGATGATGATTGTGATAGTGCAATGCTAATGGTGGTGATGATGATGTAGGTGGTGACGGCGATGATGGCTATGGTGATGATGATAATGATTGTGATGGCGATGACGATTGTGATTGTGATAATGATGTTGAAGATGAAAATTAGAATTCTACAAGTTTTATTTGAGCCCTTCAGCCCACCGCACACTTATATTTCTATCCAAGGGTCATATTACACACAAACAAACCCCGAAAATAAATTTCCAGATATATATATATTCCGCGGGTCACTTTAAAACAAAATCAAACAGAAAAGAGAATAAGGGAAAGAATTTTGTAATATTTTATTTCCAGGAATACACATGAACTGGAGTAACGCAATTGACAAAAGAATTCTGAAATAAAATATTACCATCATCGAATGTCTGGGAATTACCAAAAGAAATTCCTGTTTAAGGCTCTTCTAATTAGCCCATGGTTTACAAATATAAAAACACATTTCAGAACTTTTACAACCATGAAATTAATAGCAGGGATGGGAACAATCATATTTTCAATTTTCAATAACATTGCCCCCCCCCCCCTGAAAGTTTGTATTTACACAAACATACATTTCATAACGGATAATGTGTCTTCTTTGTTAAAATGATATCAAAGCCTGGCCAAAAATAGCCTTTATAGACACTTAAATCCCCTCTTCTGTCCCTAGAGCTGGAATTCTATTGTACTTGTGTGCGTATCCGTATCCAACTTTGTACTTTCCGTTCACTTCTATAATTATGTAGCGCATGAGTATCGTACACAATAATAAGTATGTGGGGCAATACAAAAGCCTCTACGACCGGGGGTTACGCACACGAGAGTAATTCATGAATATCCCTAATCTCCGTCTATTTTCCGTGCGTGTTCACGTATAGCGCGCAGACTGGTTGGACCGCGAATCGACGCAGAGCTATATATAACGTGGTATCCCCCGGTTGATCTCGATGCGAAACGCTCGTCGATCGGCCATGTCTTATTTTCCGCCGGAGTCTATTATGCATCAGCTACTACTTTGCTTGTTCCTGACTGGTATTGAGACAGACATTAACAGGAAGTATAATATTATGTTAGGAAAATATCTACATTATGTGGTAAGCCAAAATTCAGCGAGATGCACCCCCGATAAAAATGGTTATTTAACGTGTATATCCGACTCTTCAAATATTTTTTTTTGCAAGTTTTGTTTGGTGTTTTTTTCACATTTTGAAACTTCACTCACTATTTATTGAATAGTACATTATAATGTTTATAGTTCTGGCTCAATATTCATGACGAATTCAATGTCATTAAATGAATCCTGAGCATAGCAGAAAGATGAGAACTGTGCCATGTTTTTGCTTATTACGTATTCATGAGGAGCAAATTCGTGCATACGATATGAATAAATGGAAGCGAATTCGCGCACGCTGCGGTCTGACTGCATTGGTCTCTCAAGGGACATACAAATCATGGTCACAAATCTACAGAATTTACATATTTTGATTATTCATTATTGAAGTAAAAAATATTATCTAAAGATCATAATTGAGAGATCAGTGGTGAGAGCAACCAGTGGCATGAATGGCCTGCCATAGTTAAATCAAACTCAAAGTTGATATTAGTCTTTGTGAAACACACCCCAGGAATACCGACACCATAACAGGACGCCATCCTGTTGAGAGTATCCAATGATGCTTCCATTTCCTCTTGGGAGAGACTGGCTAGCATCCCATTGTCGTCAACACCAATCTCACATACTGCCATACCCTCCGGCCACACCCTAGCTCACCCTTGACCTCCACAAACTTACCTGGCTGCCATTCTGTTGAGAGTATCCAATGATGCTTCCAACTCCTCTTGGGAGAGACCAGTTAGCATCCCATTGTCGTCAACACCAATCTCACATACTGCCACACCCACTGGCCACACCCTAGCTCACCCTTGACCTCCACAAACTTACCTGGATGCCATCCTGTTGAGAGTATCCAATGATGCTTCCAACTCCTCTTGGGAGAGACCGGCTAGCATCCCATTGTCTTCTACACCGATCTCATAGATAGCCTCTCCTTGGCCCTCCCTCAACCTCCATTTCATCTGGCTCACTAGGTGCTCAAAGCGACTACTGGATGGATTCACTAGCTTCAACTAAATATGGAAGAAAATAAATAAACAATGGTTTACAACAGTGAGCAGGCACCGTAAAACTACTATTGTAAAACCCGGGGGGGGGGGGGGGGGGGTACTCACATATTAAGACATATATGTACGGGATGTGCAGCTCTAATTGGTCACATTTTAAAGAAAAATATCCCTAAACATTGGTCCGTTTTTTCAAAATTTCAATTTTGTTGGGTGTTTGCCATTGTGAAAAATGGGCTTTACTTCAAGAAAAATCCCCCATAATGACCCTTAAAAATGGGTAGGGAGTTTGAGGCCTCAGCGGCACACCCCTGTCCAAACCAAATCTGAGTCTGAGTACCCCCCCCCCCCCCCCCCCCCCCCCCAGGTAAAACCACAAACATCTTTATGCACAAGACTTTCATGAATTGCATATAGGAAGTTCACAAAAAAATTCATGCCATGAATAGTTTATTATAAACGGCATGACCAATATTCTTAGTTTTTACAGTTCTCAAAAGCTGGCTAGGCTGTCTATCATTATTTCATGACAGTTTCACTGTAAGAAAATGTCTGGAGACCAACAGAAGTGCAAGATGAAAGTATTTGTACATGCTAATTTCCATAGGGAAGAAAAACCTTTTTTTTTTTAAAGGCTTGACCATATTCATTAAAATTTTGAAGAACTATTAAGTTTTCAACAGTATAATCTTGGCTTGTCGGGTTAGGAACTGTACAAAAGTATGGGAAAGGAAGTTTGATGTTCTGGCAAAGCATCCACTTTAAAATCTAGTCATATCTTTCACAGAAATGTCAAATTAATGAATTCCAGGTAATTAATATACATAGAATGAACAGGCCACTACCATCCCACTACCCTAAATTGTTTAATGTTTCTTTTATGGCGACCTAGTGATGAGCTATATCCATTAACCTCTTATTAATAAATGAATTACAATACTTGGAATCCAGTCTACATACATTACTTGTTGGTGTGTTGGTCAAGCTTTTCGGTTGTCAAAAACAACCGTTGTTTAAAAACTATGCAAAAGTGGGACTTCTTTCACTAGACAATGATTCATTATACGTTTCTTTATACAAGTAATTTCCTCTAGTATGAACAGGCTCTTAAACAGACAAACAGCCAGTTGATGACCTTTCATCAGACACGTTTAACATCTATTTGTAGTTTGCAGGCGCAGACCCTTGTCACTCGCTGTGTTTAAAAACAGAGTCTGCGCAGTGAGACTAGGCTGACAGCACACTGCATAGCCTCTGTAATATACATGTAAACAATGTAGCTGATCATACGGTCTTCTTTGACACAGCCAAAGACTGATTGAGCAAGGCTCTTCTCAAGACTTTTGGAAAATTGTGGTCAAGTGTCAAAGTAGAGTCTGTGCTTGCAGACTATTTAAGGCCTTGGCATGATAACATCATGGACTCTACCATTATATAATGCCAATGACATGTGACCTGAATGCCAACAGAAGTCTTGTGGAGTCAGGCATCTCTGTTATGATCTTTGTGAACAATAATAAACAAGACCCTGGATAGAGTAGGCCCATGATAACAACAACACAGGGAAGTAGTAAGCCTACCAAGCCCATATCTTAGCTACATGTACATCACATACATGTACATGTACATGTACCTGTATAGGAATCAAATTTTACTACAGTCCCTATTTCCTACAACTGTAGCTGTACCAGTAATCTACCGATTCATATACGTATTATACATACATGTACATCAAAATTTACAACATTTCTATTCTCACCGATATCAAATTATACCAGGATAATAATTGCTTGAAAGCTATTATATCTAAAGGGGTAATTCAATCTTTTTGACATTAATAGTACAATTCTTACTAAAAGTATGCAGTATGACAAATATCAGCATCAAATATGGTAAGTGACTTAATATAAACACATTCTGGAGTGTCATATAAAAACACTATTTAGGAGACAGAAACAATTAAAAGCTTACCTTATACTCAATGTTGCCTTCTGCAGCCTGAAATAAAACACACAAAAAAAGATAATTTTGAGTTACATGTATTTCAAAATGGTTGAAAGAATCTTAAAGGTACTATGTCCCTTTTGCAGCCAACCTCAAATGCTGTAGAACTTTGCAGGAATTATGAATATGTCATGTATGTCCTATCTGTGAAATTTAAACGTTAGCAGTGTCCTCATATTCAAATTATGCAAGGAAACCTGTTTACTTGCTAGACTTCACTGTCAGACACTATTGAGTGACTGACTGGCTTTTTTTTCTTCTTTGGTAATAACATACATGAAAAGAGTTATAAAGGGTACATGAGCATAACCCACTTCTTGTGATGGCCAAGATTAAACTGATTGAATCTTTGCGCAGCATAAAATGTATGACCATTCGGTACAATTGTCTGAAAATTAAGACTATTACTTTTGGGCTCTATAGCCCTAAAGTCGATTTGACAACTAATAGTCGTTATTTACCCACTTGAAGACATTTTCAAGCCCCACCTTTTTTAGGGAAGTTCTAAATTAGTATTATCTTTCAAATGCAGTTGGAATTTAACTTTTTCATTTTTTTGGCCTGCAAACGGGAGATAGTACCTTTAAAGGTATTAGGAAATTCATCATTGAATGGTTGATATAGACTGGCCACAATGCTCTTTCACATATTTCACCCCAAACATCAAATTATTTCTGCACTGTTTCAGGTATGGGTTAAGGCTTAAGGTACATGTATTGTTGTATCTAAGACCCCGTTCTCACTCACTTTGAGAGCGCTCCAAGTTAGACCGCTCCAGACCGCTCCAGAGGAACGGGTCTTGAGGAACGGTTTGCGAGCGTTCACACTCCGAGCAGTTTTTATGGCTCAAACCGCTCCACGAGTCAAAGTGGTCTTGTTGCTATGGCAGCTCAGGTAGGCGGGTCAATTTTTTCGTGCGCGGAATCCAAACCGTATGTACCGTACTACATGTTTCGCACGCAACGTCACTAGCTCACTTCCGCTCAAAGTACGCTTTCCGTTCACATTGCACGTTAGAGCGCTCTGGAGCGCTCTTAATAAGACCCGCTCCTCAAGACCACCTCGGAAGGTGGACTTCTGGAGCGGTCCAGAAGTCCGATTCCTGGACCACTTTGAGCGTTCTCACTCACCTAAGAACCGCTCCTGAGGAGCGGGTCTTAGTTAGAGCGCTCCAGAGCGCTCCAACGAAGTGAGTGAGAACGGGGTCTAACAAAAACCTAATAACCAGACCATAATCTTAACACTACTTGTACATGTACATGTACATTAGCTCTATGTGTTGACTTATAATATGTAGAATCAATGGCGTGTTACTTTCAAACACACAATATATTCTCCAACATGTTTCATGATTTACTAAAGAAATAATGATGCCTCAAATTCCAAGGCATATCTTAGTGGTTCTACATGTACATACACATCTGAGATACCGTAACCATGATCTCTGACACAAACTTTTTCAGAATTCAAATTGATAAGTTTTGTTAGCATCCAATGGCATGACAATGAAAATTACATCAGCACAACAGTTTCATCCTTCATTAACTCTTATCGTGCCAAGAACACTGATCTGTGCATGCGCTGGCGTGCCACGCTCACATAATCGGTCTACTGGTGACTTGCCATGCACACATAAACTCTCATTCGCTGGCATGCCACGGACACATTTTCGTGCATAAGTACACACGCTAATTGTTTATGCCTATTGTGCGATGCGCATTGCGTGCACGCATGAATGCTTACTGTATTTGTGGAGGGGGTTTATTGTTGTTTTGATTTTGCGTGCTTCACATATACCGTTACATTGGATTTTCCTGAGAAAATTGCGATAGTTTATCATCAAATTTGTCAGTTTTGATCATGGCCCCTCAGATTGTGTGCGGGAAATGAGACAACGGATTGGTTTGACAACTCACTGATAGTGCTTATTTACTTTACCAAAATTACAGATTCATGAAATGATATTGGTATCAACAGAAAGAGGGTTTAATTTCCTACAACTTAATGTACAATTTTTGTTAATACAATATGCGGATGAGATGTTATAGTGGATCAAAAATAGTAACAATTTAAACTACACGCACTTGAACCAACCCTAAATTAACTTGGCACTCAGGGAATTAGTGGCTGGGCACAATAGGGATTAGCACTGTGGCACTGGGTGAATTGTATGGGGGCAGCTTAAGAGTTAACTTTCCTTCTACTCCCTTCATCATAATCACTTTTGCAGCGACCAAGGACCTCTTCCATTCTATTGTGACGTATACCAATGCAACTCTTTTGTGACAATAATGGGAGTTGAACACTCAAGATCTCACAGAGATCTTTAAAGAAGAAGACCACCCTGATAATAAGTTAGTTGAACGATTTAAAATACAGTCATGTATAAATGTTAAGGGTTTTAAAAGTTGTAATAATTTTATCAAAAGCAAATTGGCAACTCCACCAGACCACCATCACCATGCACCTTTTGTGTACATCGATTTGCTTCGTACTGAATTGTTCATAAAATCAATTTTCTTCGTTCTGGAAGAAATAATAGACTTAATACATGTTTGTTATGGTGATATAAAATAATATTTGCAACCATAATGTACAGTAGGCCACATTTAATAAATTCATTCTTAAGATAAACTGAAATTTATGATTTTTTTGCACAGGACAAATGAATGTATGATGGGGTGAAGCTCGCAGAGATTTGAAAAAATATTAGGAATGTGACTCCGATCCATGATTTCTCATATTCTACACAAATCTATTTAGTTCAATATTACAAAACCTGTGAAAAAGTGTATACTCATACTAATATCAACGCTTATCCAAAAAATACTCCAAAAATAACAAGAAAATTGACACGAAACAGGTCATAAACATAACAAATTTTAACTCATGATCTTTATTTGGACATTTAATGAATATTTAATTCATTTTGCATTTTTGGGTATGTTTTAGTAGGGTATCTCCACGCCGGAGTTAAGGGTCAAATTTTGGATAGGTTTCTGAACAAGCGCCAATTTTTTTTATGTTCCTCTTTCCATTGGTGATATCACATTTTCGAAATCTTAATGATTTTTTAAAGATATGGAACTGTCTGTGAATTAAGGTCACATGACACGCAAACTATCATGGTCAACCAGCCGAGGCTGAACTTCAAAGTTCAAGAAAAAGCAGTTTTGTCTCAAATTTTGTGGCCATCCAATAAGGCAATAGATGTAGTCTAGATTGTCTAGTCTAGATCTAGTCTAGAAAGTCTAGATCTAGACTCTAGACACTGAATGCTGAAAAAGAAATAAGCGAAAGTAAAAAGTTATCTTTATATTTGGTACTAGACCATACCTTCAATTATGGCAGTAAAAGTTACATAGATCTACAGGGCAAACCTTCTTCAAATACAAGTGCAAGAAGTCATTTTTTTCGAAGTTGGCCCAACACACGTAGACCTACCCGTTCGTTTCATATACCGATGCTTGAAGCTGACTGGCCCGCGCCTAGCCCACCCGCCTTCACTGTCAACCGCTGTTTGTTTTGACTTACCTCTGGCGGAAGGTTGTTCAGGGAGCAGGAAGAAACCTCTACTTTCTCCTGGCTGCTCATGAAACCCGACAAATTCCAGCTTATATCCATGTTGGAATCAAACACGAGTGCACATTTCAGGTCAGAAATTGCTGCTAAAATGCTGTTCAAAGTCGGGTTTCTCCGCTCTCGATACTGTCAATCCTCTGTACATATGCCACCTCACGCACTGCGCATGCGCAGATAAAGCACCATAACATTATAATTATCTGATGCAACTGACAGGAAATTAATAAGACAACAATAACACAACTGACTTTGCAACACATGTCGAAAGAATTGCAACATGTCCTTGTAAAGTTTTGTTATTTATGTGATGTCCTTGTAAAGTTAAGACCATTTACACAATATGATACATCTATTATTCTGCTGAAACCCCCCTCTTCGTGTCTTTATAGGATTTTGTTGTATCTAGCTCTTCTAGATCATGCACCCCTCCTGTTCTACCTAGCCTATAGCTCGATCTCCTCTTTTTACCCCTCCCCATTTCCCCCTAATCTGCCAGCGTCATATCCTCCGACTTTGCCTCCTCCTCTTTCTCTTTTCCCTCAGAGTTTGCCTCCTCCTCGACCAGCCCAATCTTTCTTTTGTTCTTCTTCCGACTCAGCATTCGATTCTTCCCGCTTTTTCCCCCTCCTTTGCTTTGTTCGCATGATTTTCCGTTCATTCTTTGCTTATTTCGAAATTAGGATATGTACTCTCTTACGACCTGCATTTATAACAACTGGTAATTATAGTACTTAATCATTTTTATAATATCTATGTCATTTCTGTCTACTTAATCATTGAATTTCATATTCAACATGTTTAAGTCGTATATCAGTTAATGAGGATTGAGGGGAGCCTTGATCCAGAAGCTTATTTTATTTTGGTGATCCCCAGGTATAACTATAAGCTGATGTTTCATTTCTGTTGTTATTGCATATGATAGTTTTCTTGTATTCTTTGTTCTTAATTGTTACACTATTTTGTGCTCCTGGAAATGGAAATAAAGAAGTAATGAAATAATTCTGTCATCGGTGCTGCTGTTTGTTTTTTAAATACTGTATTGAACCAAGGAGTCACTCTACCTGCATATCACTCAGGTACAGGTATTCGCCGTAGACGGCGCGTTTGCTCACAATTTAATGCAGGAACAACTCGGTTCAGTGGCGAGCATGTATTTACAGAGGGACATTGGGGCACGGACCGCCAATCGAGTGTGGATTTTTTTTTTATAAAAAGAGAGACGATAGAGGAAAGCGAGAAAATGAAAGGGAGAATGGAAAAAGGAGGAGGATATGAAGGCAGATGAGGAGGAAGAATGAGAGGGAGGAAGAAGAGGGATAGGATTTATGAAATGAAGGCAGAGGAGGAAGAGCGGTTAAAGGTAGAGGTGTCGTGGTCGAGTGGATACGTCGACGGACTGTCGATCGTTAGGTCCGCGGCACGAATGTCTTTTGGCAAGACATTGATCTACATTTGCCACACTCAACCCAGGTGCCATGTAAATGAGTACCTGGCAGGAATTGATTCCTTGAAATGCTAAAGCGCCGCGGGGTAATAATCGGGGCAGTGCTAGGAGCGTCACAGAGTGACGGACACGTGCGCTTTATAAAAAGCCACCATTATTATTATTATTATTATAATATAATGAAGGCAGAGGAGGATATATTATGAAGGCAGAGGATACGGAGAAGGATGCGGAGGAGGAGGACGAGGACAAGAGAGAGGATATATGAGATGAAAGCAGAGGAGGAGGAGTCAAAGTAAGAGGAGGATAATTAAGAAGACAAAGGAGGGGGAGGAGGAGCGTGGAGAAGATGAAGACAGAGGAGGAGGAGTCAAAGTCAGAGGAGGATAATAAAGCCCCACTGTCCTACTTGTAGCTACTTGCTCCCTCTATATAGAAAACTTCCCCCATCTGTGCCTGTTGGTCCCCCATGATCCTCTATTTCTTATGTTATATGAGAGCTGAGTTGATGAGATAGCCACCTCAGTGACCTCGTTGTGTGGTCTAAGTCCTCCTAGCCACACTAGTGTTGATAAGCTTTAAGAAGGAGGGGAAAGGAGAGGAGAATGAGATGAAGACAGAGAAGGAGGAGATGAAGGCAGAGGAGGGGGAATCAGAAGGCAGAGAAGGAGGTGCAGATGAGAAGGCAGAGACCGTCTAGGAGGAGGAGATGAAGGCAGCTAGGGAGGAGGTGAGGGCAGAGATGAAGGAAGAGGAGGAGGAGATGAAGGCAGATGAGTAGGATGAGTCAAAGCAAGAGGAGGAACTTTCATTTGTTTTGGTGGAAGAGGCTAAAATTACAGAGGAAGACGATAAACTGCAAGGCAAGGTGAAGATCAAGTTGAAGATGGAGAAGGATTCATAAAATTAATGAAGGAGGATTTAATAAAGTTTGCTAAAAACCTTCTGGAATGAGATGTGGATGAAGAAGATGAAGGAGAAACGGCAAAAGCAGTTGGAGGAGGAAGAGAGCACAAATGAAATGGAAGAGGTGTTGGTGGAGAAACAGGAGGCACAAGACTTCAAAGAGGAGGGGAAGATAAGCGGAAAGGAAGAAGATGGGAAGAACAAAAGTATTCGAGATAACAACGATCAGGCTGTTGTAACACAAAGAAGAAAACAAAAAAGTGAGTAAGAGACATAGAGAGTTAGAGACATTAGAGGGGGAGGTAGATAAGAGAGAGAGAGAGAGAGAGAGAGAGATAGAGAGAAAAAGAGAGAAAGTGATAGGAGGAAATGAACGTAAGAAGTTCCGTTTGGTGTCATCCTGACATTTAGTAAAACTTGTATCAGTTGTATATGTAAAAGGTGATTTCAAGATCATACAGACTGATTACGCAACATTCCCATTAACGGCAAAATTATAACTTTGAAATCAAGACATTTAATTGTAAACCCCTTTCAACTTTCTTGAATAAAAGCGCGCAATGTTGTCCTTTGTAACTTTTAAGACAACTGCGCTCAATTATGACGTAATGGATGCGGTGATGCGCATGCGTCATGATCCGCATGGTTACAAAGTTATCTTTTTATCATTATTGATGTAAGCGCTCTTAGCTATAACATCGATTTAATAGCATCTCTTCTGAATATATCAGAATATTTGTCTAATTGTCTTTGATTTCAATCTTTCACCATGAGTGACGAACGTAAGTCATATTTAGAAAACACGTCGATATCATACAACTAGAATAATTTATTGCGATATGTTTTTCTTCATGATTTAGGTTAAAAATCAATATCATAATTATGCAACGTCAAAATAATCTTGCGTTTTTTTAAATACAGACAGTGATCTTTAGAAGACAATCGTTAGTTTTAATAGACTCCTACTCCTGTACGTTTCCTATACTAAGTCTAAATCATTTAAATTGCTTCAATATTGTATAGCACCATGATTGTATACAAGTAATTTTTTGGATATCACTTCTCATATTAATTGTTATGTATGAATTGTTTTACTCTCATTAATGATGTTGTCATGTATTTAGAAAAAATACAAAAACATTTCTGGGAATTAAATAAGCTTTGAAACTTAGAATACAAAGACTGATGAAATAATCCATTACTCATTTTCCCAAAATGTTCAAATTTCAAATTAAAGCGGATGTGGAAAATCGTTTGCATAATTATTAAAGTCGTATTGAAATCCTTGAAACTAAAATACTTGATGGTCGCTGTTAATTTTGGATACAAAATATATGATGTATCATATACGATATCATGATATTGGTCTTCTCCAATTTGTTTTCATTATTCAGCAAATCGAGTAGTTCCTAGATTTCAGGACGAGTTGGCAGAGACTCTTGCCTTCAGTGAGTATGTCTATCTGAATGACATTCAGACAAACCAGATTAACGAGTTTGTCCAGTATTTCCAAAAGAAAGGCGCAGAGCTGACGACTGATGAGGAGGAAATCATACAGGAGAAGGAAGCAAAATTTAATGAAGCGGTAGAATGGGAGGAGGAGTTGAAGGCAGAGGAGGAGGAGGAGCTGGAGGTAGAGGAGGAGGAGGAGTTGAATGCAGAGGAGGGGGAGGTGAAGGAGATAAAGGCTGATGAGCCTGAGGAGGAGATAACGACAGAGGAGGAGGAGATGACGGCTGAGGAGGAGGAGGAGATGAAGACTGAAGAGGAGGAGGAGATGACGGCAGAGGAGGAGGAGGAGATGACGACTGAGGAGGAGGAGGAGGAGATGACGGCTGAGGAGGAGGAGGAGGAGATAACGGCAGAGGAGGAGCTGAAGACAGAGGAGAAGGGGCTGATGTTAGACGAGGAGGGGATGAAGGTAGAGGAGGAGGAGGAGGAGGAGAAGATGAATGACATTCAGACAAACCAGATTAACGCGTTTGTCCTGTATCTCCAAGAGAAAGTTGCAGAGCTGACGACTGATGAGGAGGAATTCATACAGATGAAGGAAGCAAATAAAGCGGTAGAATGGGAGGAGGAGCTGAAGGCAGAGGAGGAGGAGTTGAAGGCAGAGGAGGAGGAGGAGGAGGTGAAGAATGACATCCAGCCCAACCAGATTAACGCGTTTGTCCAGTATCTCCAAGAGAAAGTTGCAGAGCTGACGACTGATGAGGAGGAAATCATACAGATGAAGGAAGCAAAGGAAGCGGTAGAATGGGAGGAGGAATTGAAGGTAAAGGAAGAGGTGCTGAAGGTCGGGGAGGAGAAGGAGGTGAAAGTAGAGGAGGAGGAAATGAAGGCAGAGGAGGAGGAGGAGATGGCGGCAGAGCAGGAGGAGATGCAATCAGAGGAGGATGATTTGAAGGCAGAGGAGAAGATGAAGGCAGAGGAGGCGGAGATGATAAAGGCTGAGAGGGAGGAGAAGATAAAGGCAGAAGAGGAGGAGACGAAGGCGGTGGAGGAGCAGGCAATCACTTTGGTTGCGGAGGCTAAGGTCACAGATGAAGACAGAGAGCTAGAGGGCGAGAAGGTAGTGAAGTTGTCAGAAATGACGGAGGAGTTAAGAGAGTTTGCTGAAACCTTGTGGAACGAAACGCCGATGGAGAAGATGAAGATGAAGAAGGGGCAAATACATAAGGATGAAAAGATCATTAAAGAAATGAAAGAGGTTTTGGAGGGAATACGAGAGGCCAAAGACTTCAAAGAGGAGAGGAAGATCAATGTAAAGAATGAAGATAGGAAGAAGGAGAGTGTTCAAGATAACAAAGATCAGGCTGTTGTAACTGGAAGAAGACAGAAATGGTGGCAACTTTTATGCTGTTTTGGTTGGAGTATAGGCGCAGCAGGCGTTCTTAAGACTTAAATGGAGACTTATGTTATGATCATTGAAATTGTGAATAAAATTGTAAATAAATTGTACATATAAATTAACTTCCGAGGACTGTTTGACATATTTTGATTCACTATTGAAAGACGGGGAGTTGAAGAAACCAGCAAATACAAAGAGAGAGAGAGAGAGAGAGAGAGAGATAAAGAGAGAGAGAGAGAGAGAGAGAAAGAGAGAGAGAGAGGTGCCGTTACCATTTGCTTGTACTCATCAGCTAATCGATTTTAGTGAAATGACAGTCAAAATAAATCATTAAAGAAAAAACAAGTAAACGAAATAAATAAGTGCGTAAAGTGCCCAATAATCAAGTGCTCATTAATTTTGATCTTTTTAACAATGTGCACTTTTTACGCCTTTTAAAAAGCTGCAATTAAAGTCAATTGATATCACATGCAGTCGTCGGACTGTGAATCACAGGGTCCGCGGTTCGAGTCCCGCCACGGCACTAATATCCGTTGGCAAGATATTAATCTACATTTGCCACTCTCTACCCAGGTGTTAAATGAGTACCGGTAGGAAGCAATTCCTTGAATGCTGTGGGCGTCGAAATTGGCTGCCTAGCAGAGCCGGGGTAATAGTTGGAGCGCCTTGAGCACCATGCATGGTGGATATGTGCGCTATATAAATACCCAATAGGTTCAACATCCTTTCTTTGGTTGCCAAGTTAAGTAAACATGTCTATTCATTCTTCATTTTGCCTCCTTTCATTTTTTTCATAGACCCGTTTACTGACCAATTTATACATGCTTCTCCAGAAACCCTTGTTACCAACTATTCGATTAATCTGCTAAGCATAATGGCACCTTCCTTTTCCGTTTCTTTCCCCCTTCCTCTGATATCCTCTCCTCTCCTTTCCCTCCTCCACCGTGTCCACTTTTCGTTTCTATCTCTCTCCCTCTCTCTCTCTCCCTCCTAACTATTTCGCTCTTCAAACTAGACTCCTTTCGACCTCTTTCTCTCTTTTCTATCTTTAAATGTCGATAAGGAGGAGTTTAAGGCAGAGGAGTAGTTGAAGGAAGAGGAGGAGATGAACGCAGAGGAGGAGATGAAGGCAGAAGAGCAGGAGGAGGAGGACGAGGAGGAGGAGGAGGAGGAGGGAGAGAAAGAGGATATTTGAGATAAGGGCAGAGGAGAAGATGAAGGCGGGAGAGGATGAATTGAAGGCAGATGAGATGAAGGATTTGAAGTCAGAGGAGGATATATTATGAAGGAAGACGATGACGAGGAGGGAGAGGAGGAGGAGTAGGAGGAGGAGTTGGATGAGTCGAAGCAAGAAGAGGAGCTGTCAACTGTTTTTGTGGAAGACGATGAGCTACAAGGCAAGGTGAAGGTCAAGTTGAAGATGGAGAAGGAGTTAATAGAGTTTGCTAAAACCTTCTGGAATGAGATGTGGATGAAGAAGATGAAGGAGAAACGGCAAAAGCAGATGGAGGAGGAAGAGAGCACAAATGAAATGGAAGAAGTGTTGGTGGAGATACAGGAGGCCCAAGACTTCGAAGAGGAGGGGAAGATAAGCGGAAGGGAAGAAGAATGATGGGAAGAACAAAAGTATTCGAGATAACAACGATCAGGCTGTTGTAACTGGATGAAGATGTGCCCCTTTCATCAAACGGCGAAAGGAAGGAAAACAAAGAAGACAACAAAAGAGTGAGTAAGAGACATATAGAGACAGAGGGGGGAGGGGGGGGGGGGTAGATAATATATATATATATAAAGAGAGAGAGAGAGAGAGAGAGAGAGAGAAAGTGATAGGTGGAAATGAACATAAGAAGTTCCGTTCGGTATCATTCTGACATTTAGTAAAACTTGTATCAGTTGTATATATGTAAAAGGTGATTACAGAATCATACAGACTAATTATGCAAGATTCCAAAATTACAACTTTGAAATCAGTACATTTAATTGTGAACCCCTTTCAACTTTCTTGAATAAAAGCACGCAACGTTGTCCTTTTGAAACTTTTAAGACAACTTACTGCGCTCAATTGTGACGTAATGGATGCTCCGTTGCGCATGCGTCATGATCCGCATAGTTACAAAGTTACCTTTTTATCATTATTGATGTTAGCGCTTTAAAGCTATAACATCGATTTAGTAGCATCTCTTCTGAATATATCAGAATATTTGTCTAATTGTCTTTGATTTGAATCTTTCATCATGAGTGACGAACGTAAGTCCTATCTAGAAAACACGTCGATATCATACAACTAGAATAATTTATTGCGATATGTTTTCTTCATGATTTAGGTTAAAAATCGATATCATATGCAACGTCAAAATAATCGTGCGTTTTTTTAAAATACAGACAGGGGTCTTTAGAAGACAATCGTTAGTTTTTAATAGACTCCGCCTTCTGTACGTTTCCTATACTATAAGTCTAAATCATTTAAATTGCTTCGATATTGTATAACACCATGATTGTAAAGTGTATACAAGTAAATTTTGGGGTATCACTTCTCATATTAATTTTTATGTATAAATTATTTTTACATTCTCATTAATGATGTTGTCATGTATTTAGAAAAAAACAAAAACATATGTGGGAATTCAATAAGCTTTGCAACTTTGAATATAAAGACTGATGAAGAAATCAATTTTTCATTCATGTTCAAATTTGAAAATGTTCAAATTTCCAATTAAAGCGGATGTGGAAAATCGTTTGCATAATTATTAAAGTCGTATTGAAATCCTTGAAACTAAAAAAGTTGATGGTCGCTTTTAATTTTGGATAGAAAATATATGATGTATCATACAGTGTCATTATATTGGTCTTCTCCAATTTGTTTTTATTATTCAGCAAATCGAGTAGTTCCTAGATTTGAGCACGAGTTGGCAGAGACTCTTGCCTTCAGTGAGTATGTCTATCTGAATGACATTCAGACAAACCAGATTAACGAGTTTGTCCAATATCTCCAAAAGAAAGGCGCAGAGCTGACGACTGATGAGGAGGAAATCATACAGGAGAAGGAAGCAAAATTTAATGAAGCGGTAGAAGGGGAGGAGGAGTTGAAGGCAGAGGAGGAGGAGGAGCTGGAGGTAGAGGAGGAGGAGGAGTTGAATGCAGAGGAGGGGGAGGTGAAGGAGATAAAGGCTGAGGAGCCTGAGGAGGAGATAACGGCAGAGGAGGAGGAGATGACGGCTGAGGAGGAGGAGGAGATGAAGACTGAGGAGGAGGAGGAGATGACGGCAGAGGAGGAGGAGGAGATGACGACTGAGGAGGAGGAGGAGATGACGGCTGAGGAGGAGGAGGATATAATGGCAGAGGAGGAGCTGAAGACAGAGGAGAAGGGGCTGATGTTAGACAAGGAGGGGATGAAGGTAGAGGAGGAGGAGGAGGAGGAGAAGATGAATGACATTCAGACAAACCAGATTAACGCGTTTGTCCTGTATCTCCAAGAGAAAGTTGCAGAGCTGACGACTGATGAGGAGGAATTCATACTGGAGAAGGAAGCAAATAAAGCGGTAGAACGGGAGGAGGAGCTGAAGGCAGAGGAGGAGGAGTTGAAGGCAGAGGAGGAGGAGGAGGAGGTGAAGAATGACATCCAGCCCAACCAGATTAACGCGTTTGTCCAGTATCTCCAAGAGAAAGTTGCAGAGCTGACGACTGATGAGGAGGAAATCATACAGATGAAGGAAGCAAAGGAAGCGGTAGAATGGGAGGAGGAATTGAAGGTAAAGGAAGAGGGGCTGAAGGTCGGGGAGGAGAAGGAGGTGAAGGTAGAGGAGGAGGAAATGAAGGCAGAGGAGGAGGTGGAGATGGCGGCAGAGCAGGAGGAGATGAAATCAGAGGAGGAGGATCTGAAGGCAGAGGAGAAGATGAAGGCAGAGGAGGCGGAGATGATAAAGGCTGAGAGGGAGGAGATAAAGGCAGAAGAGGAGGAGACGAAGGCGGTGGAGGAGCAGGCAATCACTTTGGGTGCGGAGGCTAAGGTCACAGAGGAAGACAGAGAGCTAGAGGGCGAGAAGGTAGTGAAGCTGTCAGAAATGACGGAGGAGTTAAGAGAGTTTGCTGAAACCCTGTGGAACGAAACGCCGATGGAGAAGATGAAGATGAAGAAGGGGCAAACACAGAAGGATGAAAAGATCATTAACGAAATGAAAGAGGTTTTGGAGGGAATACGAGAGGCCAAAGACTTTAAAGAGGAGAGGAAGATCAATGTAAAGAATGAAGATAGGAAGAAGGAGAGTGATCAAGATAACAAAGATCAGGCTGTTGTATCTGGAAGAAGACAGAAATGGTGGCAACTTTTATGCTGTTTTGGTTGGAGGAGGCGCAGCAGGCGTTCTTAAGACTTAAATGGAGACTTATGTTATGATCATTGAAATTGTGAATAAAATTGTAAATAAATTGTACATATAAATTAACTTCCGAGGACTGTTTGACATATTTTGATTCACTATTGAAAGACGGGGAGTTGAAGAAACCAGCAAATACAAAGAGAGAGGGAGAGATAAAGAGAGGTAGATAGAGAGAGAGAGAGATAGAGAGAGAGATAGAGAGAGAAAGGGAGAGAGAGAGAAAGAGGGTGAAGATATATAAATATATACAAAAAAGAACAGAAAAGGGAGAGATGGATCAAGTTAGATATGGCAACATAAACAGGAAGACAGAGAGGAGAATGACGTGGGAAGCCAAGAGAGCGACAGAGAGAGAGAGAAAGAGAGAGATAGAGGTGCCGTTACCATTTGCTTGTACTCATCAGCTAATAATAATTTAGTGAAATGACAGTCAAAATAAATCATTTGAGAAAAAACAAGTAAACGAAATAAATAAATGCGTAAAGTGCCCAATAACCAAGTGCTCATTAATTTTGATCTCTTTAACAATGTGCACTTTTTACGCCTTTTAAAATGCTGCAAATAAAGTCAATTGATATGCCATGCAGTCGTCGGACTGTGAATCACAGGGTCCGCGGTTCGAGTCCCGCCACAGCATTAATATCCGTTGGCAAGATATTAATCTACATTTGCCACTCTCTACCCATGTGTTAATGAGTACCGGTAGGAAGCAATTCCTTGAATGCTGTGGGCGTCGAAATTGGCTGCCTAGCAGAGCCGGGGTAATAGTTGGAGCGCCTTGAGCACCATACATGGTAGATATGTGCGCTATATAAATATCCAATAGGTTCAACATCCTTTCTTTTGGTTGCCAAGTTAAGTAAACATGTCTATTCATTCTTCATTTTGCCTTGTTCCATATTTTTCATAGACCCGTTTACTGATCAATTTATGCATGTTTCTCCAGAAACCCTGGTTACCAACTATTCGATTAATCTGCTAAGCATAATGGCACCTTCCTTTTCCGTTTCTTTCCCCCTTCCTCTATCTATATCCTCTCCTCTCTTTTCCCTCCAAAACCGTGTCCACCTTTAGTTTCTATCTCTCTCCCTCTCTCTCTCACCTTACTATTTCGCTCTTCAATCTAGTCTCCTTTTGACCTCTTTCTCTCTTCTCTATCTTTTAATGTCGACTCCTTTCTTAGGTTTTCCCTATTATGACGTAATACCTAAATATTTATGCTTTTTTTAAAAATGTCATTACTTTTGTGTGAATTTATGTACATTATGTGACATACTGTATCCCTAAGTGTTATCAATTATCTTGTAACTACATTGTATTTTGTTTATGTGCTGCCAATGGAGGCCAATTTTTTAATGTTTTGCATATGGATCAATAAAAGAATCTATCTACGGCCTATGGAAAGAATTCACTTTGCATAGATTGGTTGCTGCTATGTCTTACAAGCCTCATGCAAACTTTTGAGTTGTATAAAGAAACTATTGTTGAAAATATATACGTTGTTAACAGGTCTACTGAGGGACAAACGGAAAAAATAATAAGACAAATTTCCATGCATTTTCGAACTGACACATTATGTGCTTTTTTAGCAGTTGGGTTAAATAAACTTAAGGTTATTCTCTTAATGTATTCCAGTATAAATCATAAACAGTATCTGACAACAAGTTTTAACCTAATTGTGAAATAAAAACTAGGAAATAGAAATATTGATATAAAGGCAATGCAAATACAAATGAGATTTGTGGCTTTAAGGGAATTTCAGTTTTATCGGAATGAACATATCCATGTGATTTCATAATTACATTAGGTGATAAAGTTACAGACATTAAGACAGTTACTACAGGGCAATTGAATTCAGATACTTTAAAATATTGTTTTGAATGTTTTTCATAAACAAAATTAAAGAATGTTCTCCTTAATTTCCTGGGCAATTATAATCAAACTGACCTAAATCTATAATCTTACTTCCTTTTTTACCATCTCAGTTTAGTACTGTATAATAAAAGAAAGTGTTTAATAAACACATCATTGAGTTTATAGTTAAGGGCGAAACTGTGGGATGTGTCAGTTTTTCCACATATTTCATTAACAAATGAAGAATTTCTCAATATGACCATTGTATAACAGTGCTTTCTGGTAATACTGCAATCAGTCATACTCATAATAATATTAAGAGATTGTTTTGGATCATGCATGAAATATATAATTGAATGTCATACGAAAAACAAGTATATACATTACATGAAACTGTGACCCTCCTTGAATCAGGATTAAAACACATAAAGTCAAACCTGTAATAGTGACCACCTGTATAGGAAGACCACATTTTTCATTTCCCCTTGAAAATCAGTTTGCACTGAAACTTGTACTAAAGGAACCTGTACATAAAGACCACCTGCATGTAAAGACTAATTTTCCTGTCTTCCTTGTGTGGTCTTTATATACAGGTTTCACTATATTAGTGTTTATATTTTAACATGCAGGAATGTGTCTACGGTACACACATATTACAATCTGCATGGTTATATGCGCCTGTGTGATGACATTACAACATCAATATCACACACATGTGCAATACCAATTCAATGAACTTTGCATTGGACTAGAACAATTTTATATATTCAAATAGAATAAAATGATTTCTTAGAAAAGTCATCTTTACGTACATAAGGTACTTTTATTAAATTACATTGGAAAATAAGAATTCTATTATCAAATTAATTCACAGGGCAGGGATGGATAAATTTAAGAGTGAAGGATTAAAAAATCACACCAAAATAACCAACAAACAAACAAACAAAAGTAACCTTGATAGGCCCATAACACATGAAATGAAATGCTGCATTGTTGCATGAAATAAATTACACATATATGTACAATTCAGTTAGAAATATAAAAAATAAATAGAAATATTTTTACACAATTCAAGTATGTATAAGTCAAAAATCCTCTCTCAAAGATTATTTACAGTCTCAAAAATATGTTACAAAGGCATAAAAATGTACAATTCTAAGCATCTGTTCATTTACACATATTTCACATTTTTAAAACTTATTGATAGGTATGTACACGTAGGTGAGTATGACCACATATGGCAGGTTAATACATCTGAAAATGTCTTAGCAAGTTTTAAAAGAGCTACAAATGATATACAGTTATCTCTGCAAGACTTTGGAAGTGTAAATAGCATGTTTTGCATTGTTTTGTCAAGAAATTGATTTCACTTTGGGAAAACTTGACTTGTGCGACTTTGAGTGAAGCAGGGTTAAATGTTCATTTAAATTCAGCCCTCCAAAGTATCACATTAATTTTAACCATAGTTATTGTTAAATTGATTTCCATGTTTAATATTCTCAATCCATTCTAACAACCTCTTAAAGACCAATAATGAAACCATATGATTTTGATCAATGTTTTGATTAAAATAATACAGGTGAAAAAATCTTCCAAAGTTGTAAGCTGCATTAAATCTGCAACACAGAATTGAGATGTTCATTATTCAGAAAACTGTTCCCTCTAAGTACCGGGACTTCAAAAACTTCCATTAGAGATTTAAAATACCGGTAGAACAAATATTAATAAACCAACACCTAAAACACAGCAAACTGAATTGCCTTCAACCATATATTTTACAGAAAGTGAAAGAGATAGGGGAGAAAGAGAGAGAGAGAAAAAAAATAAATCTATATATATATATATATATATATATATATCTCCTTTGCTTTCCCTCTTTGTCTTTCTTTAGTTTCTTTATGACGTATTATTACGTCATACCTCTTCCCTACACGCTTTTTTCTTACTTGCTGCCTTCTTATTTCTTTGTGACATAATTATTTGTGTTCCCATTTGTTGTGCCTTGGCCCATTTTATTTTGACACATAACAAAAATATTTTTCAAAGTCAAACAAAAACATTACTTGACAAAGCCCTGAGGGCGAAAATTTGTAAAACAATTTTTCGGATTTCCGTGTACGACGCAGCATCATTTTTTTTGTTTTTTGTGGAGGGGGGGGGGGGTGTACATACATATATATATATATATATATATATAGGCAGAGAGAGGGAGAGAGAGAGAGAAAGGGAGATGGAGAGAGAGAGAAAAAAATGGTACAGAAATATGATACAATTCATTCAATACTGTTAAAGTCAATACTGGAAAAATACATTTACCACATAACTACCCAATATTTCTAGATTCAAGATTCATATACAAATAGAATACTTTTAAATGAAGGTTCTGTCATTAACTACAGGAATAGCACACTCAAGATTGCCAAAAGCAGTCAAAATCTGGGCATGGAAGTAAATACACTACATAACCAGCTTCCAATACTATGGTTCACAAATAATCAATAGATTTAAAACACCAACGCACCAGAGAAAATACAGGTAACTTGGTATGCAATATCAGAAAATAAATAAGAACAGTTGATTGCCATCTATATTATAAAAGATTAAATTGAATATTGCATTGAACAAACATGTATACACATAACGTAACAACAGACATTGCAGAAACTATTTAACATCACTATACTAGTATAGTATAGACATTACCATATATATATATATTTATTTAAAACAATTATTACATAGTTTGTTACATTAATTCATTCAGAGAACTGGGAGTTGACAACTGGCCTTCCAAAATCAGTTGGTTCAGTAAAACCAGGTTTAACTCAGAACAATCTAATAACATGGGCCGACGTGTTTGATCAGAGCCCCGTCTCTTTAACAGTTGCGATTAATCGGAAATAATTTGTGATTGATATCAATCGCAGCTATGTACATAAGAGATAGGAGACTGCAAACTTGCGATTGATTTGGGGATTTGCGTTCGATTTGGATCAATCACAACTCTTTATAAGACGAGGCCCTGGTGTTCTATACTCAGCAAATGCTTGATAGTGAACAGAAAATACCCCATGTCACCATTTAAATCTAAAAATGATTATAGTACATTTACAAATTTACAATACACAGGTACAAGTAATACATATCAAACTAATTGAAGAGCAGTTTTTTTCTCAGTTATCGACCGTACATATCATACACATGCTTATATGAAGATAAACAGTCCTTTCTTTTTTAAATTCAACGGTATAGTAACATGTTACATAGGGAAGCAATAAATTAGATAACTTGAATTTTACTGTCCGTCATACGAATTGCATCTGCATAAATCGGTGGTAACAGAATGATATATAGAATATTGTGTGAATACTGAATAATGACGATTTAGTTAAAATACCCTGGAAGCTCAGATGTAATACAAAATACAAAAGTGAACAATTTACTGGCTGAATTTTTTCCTACACTGCCATGAATTCCTAATTTGTAATCCATGACAGAGATACTGTTACTTTTTCCTGAAATAAGAATGTTATTTTATATGCAAATATTCTTGCATTAAATCATTTTCTTGCATTAAATCATTTTCTTATTGGCAATGCTATGAATTTATTTTGACAACCAACAACTTAGATGTTTTATTTACTCATTGTTAAACTAACAAATAAGGGACTAACTAACATCAATATTAGAATTTTTTTTTTACAAATATCACTTCTTTGTGAAGAATAAGGCGGCTATTTTTCAAAGAAAAGATTCATATGACAAGCAAAGCACACTGCTTTTTAATAGCAAGTGTTTCTGGTGAAGTGTTAAAATTGGCAAGTATATTTCAACTAAAAACAGAATATTCCTAAATCTGAACAGCTGGAAGACTTGAGCATGGAGACCATTGTATGATGACTATATTTTTTCTTCCCCTCAAAAATTATTGCTACTTTTGCTACATTAGGATTATCAAAGTCACATGATGTCGCAAATGTAGAGCCTAGTTTCTCTGTTGGCAATGGGTTTTTACCCATGGAAGACAGAAACTTGCTTGGAGAATACTGAGCTATGTTTATATGACATGCGTAGATATGAATATACACAAATATTACTGAAAATTACTGTTTGTATGAGTAGGTGTGATTATCATATTCTTAAAATACTTCCAAATATATATATTTTTAGCATATCTCATCATTTTCTTGGTTGTTTGTGCATCATTTCTGTATCAAAATACTACATTTAAAAGAAGAACAGATTTATAGTACCATTACAAGACCATAACAAGATAGAAAAACCTCTAAAATACAAAGAAAAATATAATTGCAAAAAGAATATAGAAAAGGTTGTTATTTGCATGACCTCAAGTTGAGAAAAATTGAGATGCATTCAAGAAGTTACAAACTGACCTAACATCTAAAATGTACAACTGTGCTGATAATCACACAAATTTACATAAAGTCTACACTTTCTACAATACCATATTGAATCAGGAAAGTGATTACGCAGTGTCGATGGGGGAAGAATTAATTTAACCCAAACATGTATACACTTGGTCTATACCAGGGGACTTGAAGTGACTTCAATATAGAGAATATCTATTATCTAACAGCATTAGGAGCATCATTAATAATAGCGTTTAGAGACTTCGGTGGTAAGCACTTTATAAGTACCAGTAACTTTTTTATTAATATTATGATTATTATTATAATAATAATATTCCGCTTTTATATAGCGCCATATTATTATTACCCCAGTCATCGAATTCAGGCTTACCTGCACACAATGAATGCACATTCTCCACTAAAGATATCTTTATTTTGCTTGAAATATTGTTTCTGTGAACGTAGACCTATTTCATCTCCTTACAAAAAAGGAGGAAGGGGAAATATTCGCAAGTTTCTATAAATTCATTGTGAATATGTATCTGCTCCTTAAGGCTTACTCATCCACACAATCTATTCTGATTTTGCCTACAAATTTAAATTTAAATTCGAATATAAATTCAAATATTTAAATTAAATTTAAATATTCAAATATTTGTACATGTAAAATTAAAAATGGCATTAAAAAAAAAACTATTACAGTATATGTGGCAAAGTTTTACTACTGCATGTATTGCTATAAGAATTAACCAGAAACCCGACTTGATATATTGTATCTCTGCCTGCAGTGATGACGTATTTAAGATGGTAATATAAATTACTCATTTACATCTAAATTGAAATTGCATAGTGTTTAAAAATTCATGAGTGAATATTTCAGACTTTATCTTTAATAAACATTTGTATTTATGTATACAAAATGTGTAGATAAGCATATGAAGTTCATCGGAATGGCAGTTATTTTTATCATATGACTATCATACTTTACATTGTTAATTTTTGTTTATCTTATATTTCAAATCCTTACTACTTCTACTACAAGTACCTCTGATCTGTGGCATTCTCCTGACAGGGGTCAATGGTCAAGCCCTCTGGCCGATCTACTACGCTCTCTCCGCGATGGTGGACTACTTATCAAATCCTTGGATTCATCTAATTGCTGGTGGAGTTGGGCTACTGTGCTCTGATATCTGAAATTAAATAATAATAATAATAATTATAATACAACAAATTTATATAGCTTGTGACAAAAAGTTTCAAACCGCTGTACACAAATCAAGATGACTTTAAAAAAAAAAATCAATATTACTAATGGAATTAACATATTACAAAGAAAATAAAATATTACTAGCATTTAACAACCACCTGTATAGACAGACCACCTTGTATAGGGAGTGCATGTTTTTGTTTCTCTTCAAACCTGTACAGAAGTAAAGACCACTTGCTTATAAAGACCATTTTCTTGTCATCTTTGAGGAGTCTCTATATACAGGTTTCATTTTTCTACATTATGATCTAATAACACCAATCAAATTTTGGGATTCATCTAACTGCTTATCAAGTCAGAATAGAAGCTCTGGTGTCTGGACAAAATCAATTAAATAAAGAATAATCAAGTATGTGTGAGAGAGAGAGAGAGAGAGAGAAAGAACAATGCCAAAATTAAGGTTGTTCACTCTTCAATCTACATGTAAATTGATTACTTGTTCATATCAATTATCTGTTTCTATGAAAATTACATGTATGTTTTGAATTACGATGTTACTACATATGATTTCAACATTTCATGAACAAGGAATCCCACTACTTCACTTGATTTGTTTCCATTCTGACACAATTTAGATTAGATTTAACTTAAAAAAACAAAAAAACATAACAAGGGAGGAGTCATTAGACAAGTACCTGTTGTATTTCTCCTCAATGCGCTGCCTTTCTTTGTCAAGGTCCTACATGTACAAAACAAATAAAATAAAACATAAAAGGATTATTTAAATATGTTATGGGAATAATGACAATGGTTGAACTAGAGCTGCCCAGCATGTGATCAAAATGTTACAAAGTGATAAAATTAATAATAAATGACAATTAAGAAGATGCTGAATCTTCTAGTTGTTACCAAATTTGAATGCTTTCATGGACACAGATACATTACTTTCACTAAAACATTTTTATTTGCATATCTTTACAGACTAAAATGTATGAAACATAACTTGTAAGTATGACCTTTCAATATATAGCCCACAAATTTCAGAAACCATTAAATCTTTCTGTAATAAACATGCATGTTCAATGAACATTTGTATATCTTCACAGACTCAACTGTGTGAAACATAGTATGCATGACCTTTCAATATGTAACCCACATATGTGGTGAGACAATGACAGGAAATCAAAGAAATGTACATTTCAGAAACCATTACACCTTCCTGTAATGAACACCGTACTCTCTACCCTACATACCAAATTGAAATTAACAACATTGTTCATTACACCTGTACACCTGACCTATCATTCATAACATGAATTTCAATCAAATATTTCATAAAAGAGTGATACCTACAAGTAGCTTGTTTATAGTAGATATCAAAATTAAACATTCCTCAAAGTCACATTCTCTTCCAAAGTTAGTTGCATCGAAAGAAGAAAGAAAAAAAAAGAAAAAAAAATCGGCATTGGGAGATAAGTATTATGTACAAAATAAAAGAAAGATAGAAAGAAATAGTTGCCCATATACCACATCTTGTGATTCATAAAATTGTTGAAATGTTGAGAGGTTAAAAAAATCATTGTTATTCAAAACAGATTGGCATCAATAAAATTTTCAATAAAGTTTTTGTCCATTTATAATGTTATCAGATACAGGCCTTTTTATTTGAACAACGAAACATTAGAATAATGATTGAAGGAAGAAAAAGTGATAAATATTGCCATTAATTAACTTTTGCCTTTGATGAGGTTACAGTAATAGAAAGAAAGTAGCTACTAGAGATGTCGTGTTCGAGTGGATACATCGCCGGACAGTCGATCACAAGGTCTGCGGTTCGAGTCCAGTCGCGGCACTAATGTCCTTTGGCAAGACATTGATCTACATTTGCCACACTCAACCCAGGTGATGTAAATGCGCCTCGGAATAGAATTATCTAGATAGACGGCGCTATAGAAATGCCTATAATTATTATTATTACTATTATTACTCACCCTCAGTCTATCAAACTCTGAGTGAGAGGTGGAGGAGGTAGGGCGAGACGGAGGGGGTAAATGATCTGGCTCTGTCATCCGTTCAATTGACCTATCCAGAATCTTAGTCCCCTGAAATAACAGGAAGGATAACAATATTATATGTTTAATGTTCCATGTACTTACATTGCTCATAATAATTAATGAACAATTCACTAAGCACTTGGAATATATAGAGCTGCCAACCTTGTATGACCAAAAAAAGGAACCATGATTGCAAAAAAAAAAAAAATCATTAAAACAAAACTTACAACCATGTGCAACAAACTTCCATTGCAGAAATATCCATTCCTCATACTGTTTAATTAATGAACAATTCACTATGCACTTGGAATATATAGCAACCATAATGTTTACATCTTATTAAAACTAGATGGAACTTCAACTGCGCGCAGTCGAAATGATGCCTCCGTCATAGAGCAATTTTACAAACCAAAACAGAAGAAATCTTTCAAATTCAAGTTCAATTGTGAACCATTAACAGGTTCTCACAATATCGTGATTACAAGCAAATTCTTATATACATATATGACCCTTTGATCTTTGACCTCATGACCCTAAAATCTACTCAGTTCATTGGCTCTGCAAGATGTCCCGAGTTAAATAGTAATCCATCCGTCAGTTCTAATGAGAATGCGTTCACAAGCTATTTTTGCATACATAATGAGCCCATGACCTTTGACCTCATGACCCAAGAATCTACTCAGTTCATTGGCTCTGCAAGATATATACATGATCTAAGTTTGGCAGGAATCCATCAATCTGTTCTAATGATAATGGGATCACAAGCTATTTTTGCATACATAATGAGCCGCATGACCTTTGACCTTGACCTTATGACCCCAAAATCTAATCAGTTCATTGACTCTGCAAGTAACATACATGACTTAAGTTTGGCAGAAATCCATCAATCGGTTCTTGAGATAACGCGATCACGAGCTGTTTTTGCATACATAATGAGCCCTGTGACCTGTGACCTTTGACCTTTGACCTCATGACCCCAAAATCTAATCAGTTCATCGGCTCTGCAAGATACATACATGATCAAAGTTTGGCAAGAATCCATCAATCGGTTCTTCAGATAACGCGATCACGAGCTGTTTTTGCATACATAATGAGCCCTGTGACCTTTGACCTCGTGACCCCAAAATCTAATCAGTTCATTGGCTCTGCAAGATACATACATGACCAAAGTTTGGCAGGAATCCATCAATCGGTTCTTCAGATAACGCGATCACGAGAACGGGACGTACGGACGTACGTACGGACGGACGGACTGACAACCCGAAAACATAATGCCTCCGGCTACTTCGTAACGGAGGCATAAAAATACAATGAAGTAATGAACTCTTGGGAATACATTGTTCAAAATCTGTACTTGTTGCCACTAGACTAGGAATTTGTAGCATACTACATTACTGACAAGGTATATGTAAAATATTAACCCATTAGCAACTAGAGATTTTGTAAAAATGGCCTATTAGTCACTGGAAGATGATGCAATATTGCTCTCATTTTGACATTGTTCTGAACAATATGAAACATGCACTATTTTTTAATGCAGAATCCTACTGTAGACATCGTAAGGATTAAGCACATATAACATTATCACGGTAAACCCTAGACCAGATACTATAGTGCGTTGAAAACGGACGGGCAGTTTCAGGTGGCGTATTTGCTAATGGGTTAACTCTGAGAAAAATGATATGAACTAATACCCTTTTAGCTCCTAACAGACAAATCATTAATAATCTTATACCAGTAAAAACAAGAATACTCGTCTGGTAAAGATGAAGAAAATGATGAGTTTGGGACATGATTTCCATCTCACCTCTCTGATATGTTCTTCCATGTTATCTACTTGTTTCTCCAACGATTTGACCGTGTGGACTCTTTCAATGTTCTGTAGACGCAAATCTGGAAAGAAAAAAAAAAGGGGTATTTATAGTTTGTAAACAGATTCGCTGATCTACTACATGAATGCTTAATATACGAACATGTACATAACAATTATGATATGAATATTCAAAGTTAAATATCAGGTGTTTTCTGAATTGCCCAACATCTTAGGAACAGGATCACAACATTTAAAGACTCTTCCTTTTTCAGCAAAAAGAAGAACTCATAAAAGCAAATGTCTGTTATGTCACTGACAAAGAGAGGCTGAAACTGTGACTTTCAACAGAAGACTATGAATTTGAATCTTGACTAAGGCATAGAAAGTGGGTGCCTGGTAGATAGAATTTGCATGGTCCAGCAGTTCACTTGACTTGGAATGCGCATACGGTATGTCATGGGTTTGAGCCACGGCAAAGCACATGCGTCATCGAGAAAGGCATTTCATCTACGTTGTTTCTCTCTACCCAGGTGTTAAATGGGTACAATGTAATGTGACTAGATCATCATATGCATGGCTGTAAAAATGGCGACTGAATGGAATGCTTTCTAGTGAGGGAGCTGAGAGTGTCCATTGTTAGTGCAAAATCTTAATCAAATCTAGTGATCTGGGTACTAATAAACTATGAGTGGAATGATTAATATTAATAATATTGTTAATGGCTTGAGAAATCAAAATCGGATGCACAAGCTACAACAAGGGTGGATGCCAAATAATTTAAATGTTCACTGTACAAAAGCATGCTATTATTGCTGATGAAGGATGTCTCTCTCCTAACCTTGTTTCTCATACTGTAGATCTCGTAACATTTCCTCCGTTCTATCCAACTGAGTCTCGTAGGTGTACTTATCGGCCCGGTAATCTTGCCTCAGCTCGGTCAACTCTGATCTGCTACGATTGAGGTTCTCTCGAAGCCTGCTTCGTCCGTCACTCTGCTTACGAACTTCCTTTTGAAGCCAGTAGAGTTTGTTCTATTAAATAAGATACAAAAAGCATCATCTTAAATGTACCATAATATCATGAGTTTAAAGCCCCTCTGCACTAATTTGGCCAGGAGGGATTAGACCTCCCCGCATGGTCACTGACAGGTGGGTATCTCATCAAATCAGCTCTCAATTAACATAAGAAAAAGGGGATCATAGGGGAACAATGGTCACCGATTACGCATTGTTTTCTATATAGAGGGCGCAAGTAGCTATAAGTAGTGCAGTGGGGCTTACGGTGCACCCCAAATATTTTTTGTTGCACTGAAGAGCTATCAACTACTGATTTTGAATTACTGGTGCCTCATGAAAGTTGTAAAGAAATTTTAAGGCTTAAAGAAGTGACAAGATTCAACTAATCATCCTGGAAGTTTGTCATGGAAATTAAAGTCAATCAAAAGGTAATAAATAATTTGGAGACTGTCCGAAAAAGAGATAAAGATAACAGGTTGTCCATTTTCAAATTTCTTGCAGATTGATTACAGTCTTCTTTCTCTGCTTCTCTGTTCTTTCCAGCTTTCAGTATCAAAGACCCCCTCTTACCTTCAGGTCAGCAAGCATGGCATCGGGAGAGCCATGTGATCTGGAGAAGGGCTGGGGTGCGTGGTCATCATCGCCATTCTCTGTGACAAGTCCAACAAGGACGTCCACCTCTCGGACCATACTACGGACATCATTGTCATGGTCAGTTCGGAGGCTCTGAACGGCTAGTTCTGCTCTCTGCAAATGCTTCTCCAGTGCTGATGATCTGGACAAAAGGGAATGGAATGGAGAGTAAGTCAAGAAGGAATCTAATACAATATTTAGAGATGGATTGTGTAGAAAGATCACCTCCCTACAATGACCACATCTCTCGTTTCCCTTTAAAAACAGATCATGTCTTAGAGTATGGTGGCCCACATTGCATCCCTCTAGAAGGATATATGTCTTGAAGAACCTGTTTAATAAGGCCACCTGTCTACAATGGCCACTTTTTATGTTTCACTGGGGCTGCCTTGATAGACAGGTTTGACAAGCAACAACAAGCCAATATTTTAAGATGATAAAGTGAATCCTAATCAAATGATTGGTTTTTATGTTCTTCGTTATTTCTGTAATGTTATTTTTGTAACTTTTTGAGGCACTTCATGCTCATTTTGAAGCCCAATCTTTTTAGGGCTTCAATATAACACCATATCACAGACACTGACAACATGTAGGGCCATGCATCTCAGATTTAACATTGTTAAACGATGCCTTTAAATACTGTCCCATGAGTGTCCACAAACCTGTTATCCCCGACCTCCACCAGCTGAGCCTGCTCCTCAAACCCAGCTCTGATCCTGTCAAAGTTTCTCCTCAGTTTGATGTTCTCATCGTCAAGGTGACGTATCTCTCCCCGCATCTTCTCTATCTCACCGTTTCCTCTCTCTACTTGGCGACGAAGGGACTTTGTCGATGATCTCGCCTCTGCTGATTCAATCTATAAATCATAAGTGGAAGTTAAAGACAAAGTTGAGTACTGGGGGTCGTTTAACAAAGATCCTAAGTTCAACATATCTCTAAGTTGGACTTAACAATTATGGAAAGCCGTTAGAATCTATGAAAATATTTTGTAAAAGTTATTTTAAAAGCATAAAATGTTGATTCAAATCATTCATATTTTCTATTATCAAGGAGATTTCATGTTCTTGATGTGGAATTTATAAAAAGTCTAAAATACGTGAATTTTCACTTTCGAATATATTTTATTTTAAGGCTACAAACTGAAGTAAATATTGATTAAGAATCATGAACAAATAAGAAAAATTGATTCATTTATTCTCATATTAAGTTGTGAAAACATAATCCAAGTCTACTGACCTAAAATGACCTTTGACCTTGTGACCTGGAATTTGTGTCATATGACTTGTGATACTTATGCACCAGTCAACTGGAGTCTTGAACCTACCCCCCTCAAGACTTCACTCTTATTCACTTTTGGTCTTGAACGTCCGACACAAAGATTCACCTCTCATTCACCTTGCTTCGTAGCAAATAAGGTCGAGATTCACTATTCCAAATTATTTATAAGGTGCAGATTCACCCATCTCCAAGAAAAATAGGGTGCAGATTCACCTCGCCTCTAAAAATATTAGGTGCAGATTCACCACACGTCTTCACCTGCTTAATTAGGTCAAGATTCACCGGCCTTTCACCAGCACCGCTATTATGGTAGATAGAGTGATTATAGTAAAGGAACCATAGAATTGATCATGAGTACTTGTGGAAACAAATATGTTTTCTGAAAATGGTCGCTAGAATAAAAAGGTACAATTCCGATCGCCACTATTATTATTTTCAGGTCTCCGCATCAGCTACTATGTCTCGCCAATAATTATTATTTTCGGTATTCTCGGTATTGGGTATTGGCTACGATGTTATCGCCAAAAATAATTATTTCAGATCTCCTTATCGGCTACGATGTCTCTCTCTTTTTTTTTTTTATCATAACCCTTTTTTTTTTCTCTCTGAAGGTAACTTTGAGAAGAAGAAAAAAGAACTAGCTGTTATTATTATTATTAAACACTTTATTTGCGATTTGTTTAAAATGTGAAATTTAATTATGTTTATGTGAATTATTTTCATCTTTAAATGTGTAATTTCATTTGAAAATATATTTTATATGAACATTTTATTTGTAACTTTGTATGGAAATGTAAAAATTCCCTTGCAAATTTATTTAGGCCTAGATCTATGTGAAGATTATTTGTAATTTTGTATACAATGCTATAAATTATGTACAATGTTATAAATTATGTACAATTTTCTTTATGAGAGAAGAGAATTAAAACCTATGAAGAAAAAAATGTCTCGCCAATAATAATTATTTTCGGATCTCGAG
This sequence comes from Strongylocentrotus droebachiensis, assembly GCA_035222895.1. Taxonomy (NCBI): domain Eukaryota; kingdom Metazoa; phylum Echinodermata; class Echinoidea; order Camarodonta; family Strongylocentrotidae; genus Strongylocentrotus; species Strongylocentrotus droebachiensis. The sequence continues at coordinate 184,975 of JAVYIG010002476.1, read as the reverse complement.
TTTGGAGACGCCAATATTCATTTTCCCATTAGTCATCATCATGACAGATCGTTTTTGAGTGTGCGTCAATGTGTTAGTGTTTTTGGAGTTCTGTTTTAATTAAGCCTCTTTTTTCATGAACATGACATGATATATTTCATCGAAATGACTTAATACTTGACAAATACGTGTATTCTCAAAACGGTAAAACAAAACCGCCCGCAAAAAAACACGTAATGACTCGCTCATATGCAGGCACTTTTTAGAAACAAAATGCACTTTTAATTTTTAAAATCGGAAGTACGTCTATCATGTACGGTTTTTGAGATACAAATTGTTCAATGATTTAATTTTGATCAAATATTTGACCAGGTCAGAGTCCTATTATTTTTAATAGTGATGGTAGTTGGTACCACTTTCACTAGGAAATGGGTATCTTTTATGAGAGATGGCATGAAAACTAAAGTATCCTATCTTGGTGAGATTGGCGAGGCGCGGGATGAGTTTCAGCACACTCATGCTCCGCCGAATAAAAAAAAATAGCAGCGCATGCAGGGAGTTGGAACTCCCTGGTAGCAGCTAGCTCAGAGATCAACATTTTTCGTAACTTTTATACTTACAGGGGAGCATCATATTTGTATTCGTTTCCATTGCATATTACTTGAAAACAAAAAAGCTTCGTAATATAAAACACCTAGGCCTAATTATTACATTTCTAGTGCAGTGCATGCACGCACTTCCTGTAGTCGACTCGGCTAGCTAGCTCAGCTAGCTCACGATAACCATGTGCATGCGCAGGCTTTCCCCCACGTCCGCATAGCTGGGCTATATCATGATTTTTACCGAAAATGTGACCAGTTTGACAAGCAGTCTTCGTCGAGTAAAGACATATTCCAACTCATCGATAATTTAAAAATTTATCGGGGTACACTTTTGGTACTCATCATGCGTATATATATTCAGGTTTTAATATTCGTGGACACCGAATTTAGCGCGAAATCCGAACTCGAACGTAGCTCCACGTCACTGTTTATTAAAATCTTGAACCCTCATTTACCCTGGAGTCAAAGACATTCGACGCTCGTTCACACACGATAATTTTTTCACTCGACGCTCGTTCACTTTTATGTGAAAAATATTCGTTAAGATTCACAACATTCGGTAAAAAATGAGGCAAAGATTCACCTTCTCCTACAAATAATAAGGTAAAGATTCACTACGGCCAAAATAAAATACGTCAAAGATTCATCACGCTCTGATTTTGGCGACCCCAAGATTCGACGTCGAGTTGACGTCGAATGCTTGATGATCCTTGAGGGGGGTAGGTTCAAGACTCCGGTTGACGGGTGCATTAATAATATGCTAAAAATTCAAAATCTTGATGTTGATGCCACAAAAAAGTCTAAGTTTGTTGACCTAAAGTGACCTTTGACCTTAACTTAGTGACCAGAATTCTGCTCACATGATTGGGGATACTTGATTACCCTATAGTCCAAGTTTCATTGACTAAGAACTTATAATTTCAAAATTATATCAAAAATTCAAAAACTTAACCTTAGGTTAAGTTTTCGATAATGATGCCACAACATAGTCCAAGTCTGTTGACCTGTAATGACCTTTGACCTTGACTTTGTGACCTGAAATTCAAGTCACATGATTGGGGATACTTGATAACCCTATAGTTTAAGTTTCATTGACTAAGGACTTATACTTTCAAAATTATATCAAAAATTCAAAAACTTAACCTTAGGTTAAGTTTTTGATGTTGACGCTGTCGCCCCTCGCCGCCGCCGTCACCTTATTTTTAAAATGATTCTAATTCTTCTTCCAGTGTAAGTACAGTCCTCTGAGCAGAGTATTTTCGTACTGTTGTGCAGTGCTGTGAACCAGTGTGCCATGCAGATGCTGCATTGTGTGAGCCTCCAAAAAAGAGGTCTTGAATTTGTTTGTAACATGAATTTAAAACAAAATGAATGTCTTTGCATTGCACTTACTTTCAGAGCTTGGATCTCTGCTTCTGATTCGGCTTTCTCGCATTTCATTCTGCGCATCAGATCTTGAACGATTTTCCCTTCATTGCCCTGCAACAAACATGTATAAAGTATATGTTAAAGATAAAGTTGAGTTCTGGTCATGCGATTGCATTGTGAAAGAAACAGTGTGGAGTCAGTCAGAAAAGGTTGATCATCTAGCATATAAGTATTGGTGTGTATTGCAAGGTTCTGGAATCATCAAAATGATAAGAAATTTGGCCAAGTCTTGGTAAAGTTACAAGCATTGTACACAGAAAGATATATATGGGACTACACGAACACGTGGTGTAAAAATCCGTCCTGATTTTTACGATGTTACATGCCATATTTAGAATATGAAGGCATTTGAAGAGCCATGCTTTTCAGGGAGCATGTTTTATGTGATGTTCTTCCACAATCATCACGCTCACAAATTATTTTTCACCTCTTCCCAGAACTCATCCTTCTCTTTAAAGGTATTATGCTTATAATGTATAGTTATCTAAAACTGCATTAAGATTATTGTTTTGTGTTATAAGAGAAACATGAGCCTCTCTTTTATTTCCTTGTTTTCTAAGTGCATTTTATGAATGTACATGGCCTGGAGAGGGTGTCAGAAACATCTACATATATTATATCTCTGTGCCTTTTCCTTACAATGCGAACTCCAGGGGGGGGGGGGGGGGGGGGGGGTTCACAAAGATCCTAAGTCGGACTTAGAAATTATGGAGAGCCATTTGTAGCCTTAAAATTAAATAAATTGAAGTATTTAAAACTTTTAATAAATTCCACATCAAGAACATGAAATCTCCTTGATAGAAAATAAGAATTATTTGAATCAACATTTTATGCCTTTTGAAATAACTTTTACAAAATATTTTCAATGATGCTAACCGCTTTCCATAATTGTTAAGTCCAACTTAGAGATAAGTTCAACTTAGGATCTTTGTGAAACACCCCCAAGAATGACAAAGACTTTAATGTTTTCTTAAATATAAAGGTATATGATACGACAGACAAACATTGCTATTAAGAAATACAAGTTTCTGATAATCAACTCTACTCTGTCATTTACTCTTAAAAATTGATTATGGCAGGAATGTAGCTTAACAGGATGGTGATTTATTTGTTATCATAAAAAAATATGCCTCAAGATATAAATGAAAGTATTTTATTACCTTGGCTGTTTCCATTTCGCGGTGTAATTTCTCAGTGAGAGCTACATTGTAGTCCTGAACCTGAATAGGTAAGAAAAATGGTAGATCATTACTTCTTGAAAAAGAACAATTTCAAATTATAATAGCAACGAATAGAGACATACTAAAGGTTTTTGTCTTGCACTCATCGGAGTAAATCACAAGAATGAACAGAAAGCTGAAATTAGACAATATACCGGTTAGTGGAAGCTAAAGGCACAATAATAATAATAATAACAAAAATTTATAATGCGCACACATACATCACAAGGGATGCTCAAAGCGCCTAACAAGGTGAATACATTAAACATATGAAAGTATATGAGAAGTTACAGAGAACAAAAATGATGAAACATAATTAAACAATGTTAATTACATCAGTTTGTGAAATACACTACATCTTAACTATTAAAGGAATTCAGACATGAGATAGGTTTTCAAGTTTTGTTGGAACAAATTTTGATTGGCTGACTTTTTGATTGAATAGGGTAGGAGTTCCATAACCGTTCTATCCACCTCCATTCACACATGGCTAACTCTCTTAGAAGAAAGATGCCAATGCCCCAACACAAAGCACATCATGAACACTGCATGGCTTCCATTCACACATGACACACTGCACTACAAAAAGAACAACACTGATCTGGAAATAGATTGTGTAGTCAACAAGAGACTCATTGGTTGTGCGATGACATCACACATAGGAAACTTCATGCCATGAAACTCAATATGATGTCACACAGCCTATGCCTACTGGTAACCCACACCATCAAGAAAGACCAACTACAGGCCATACATGATGGACACAGGTTGAGGCAGTAAAGCATTACCAAAATGTTCAACATTGTACACTCTAGAGGCTTCCAGTATCTTTGGCTCTGATTCTTTAAAAAATCCTGGATTTAACTCATGCTGCAATGATAATTATAAACCTTTAAGTTATTCTTGATTATGACTGCAACGCACTGCGCACAAGAAACGTCAACAAGTTTACATCCTCTCAAAAGAACAGCAGATCAAAGATTTTGTTCTTTGAGCAATCGTGCAAGGGAAAGCTTGCAGTTCATTTTGGAAGCACACACTCCACACCAAAAGCAACTGTGCCAAACTTTGTATACAGTTTCTTTTTTTCTTTTACTGTTCAGAACCTCAAAGGTGGAAGTATTTCAACGCATTTCAAGGATAAAACAACAAACTCAGCACACAGCGACCTTGGCGCAGCAAAAATTCTTCAACCGTAAAAAACTTACTTGTTGTACTAAAATTCTGCAATCATGACTTAAATGTATTCTACACATGATAAATAATGCCACCATGAATCCAAAGCCAGTGTGGTGAATCTGACGTTGCTAAGTGGAATAATTGGGGAAATAATTACCAAAGTATAAATAAAATCTAATGACCTTGTGATGCCTAAAACAAGTAGAAGAAGTTTCAAGGAAACCAATGAAAATTTGTCAAGTGTTATAGAAACTAGTAAATGGTACTTGACTGATGTGTATGAACTATGAATAGAATTAGTTTAATGTGATGATCGTAAAGTGATGATCAGCAAGATTAAATAAACTACAATTTTTCTTCAAATAGCATTAAAACAAAATAGAGTAAAAAAAGTCCCTGTAACCATTTGGGATTTTTCACCTCCACAAATTTGTTTCTTATTCTTGAACTCAAAGATTTATAAGGGTAAAGAGAGATCCTTATCTGTAAATTGGAAGAAAAAAAAAATTATTCTGGAGGCATTTCGTATTAGGATTTTAGCTCAAGATATTCATTACGATAATGATATTGGGTTTTTGTATAGGGCTTGACGCTCCTGATTATTACCCTTGCTTTAGGATGGCTGCATTACGGCGCTCTAGCATTTTAAGGAATTAATTCCTGCCAGGTACCCATTTACATCCCCTGGGTTGAGTGTGGCAAATGTAGATCAATGTCTTGCTAAAGGACATTAGTGCTGTGGCGGGACTCGAACCGCGGACCTTGTGATCGACAGTCCGGCGACGTATCCACTCGACCACGACATCTCTACTTAATATATATCAAAAGACGCCAGATAACTTCTTTGGGATTGTATTCTACTATCAGAGGTGTATCAAAACCATTTTAACTAGATGGAATTCGACTGCGCGCAGTCGAAAATGATGCCTCCGTCATAGAGCAATTTTACAAACCAAAACAGAAGAAAATTTTTCGAATTCAAGTTCAATTGTAATCCATTGACAGGTTCTCAGAATATCGTGATTACAAGCAATTTCTCATATACATATATGACCCTTTGATCTTTGACCTCATGACCCTAAAATCTACTCAGTTCATTGGCTCTGCAAGATGTCCTGAGTTAAATAGTAATCCATCTGTCAGTTCTAATGAGAATGCGTTCACAAGCTATTTTTGCATACATAATGAGCCCATGACCTTTGACCTTATGAACCAAGAATCTACTCAGTTCATTGGCTCTGCAAGTAACATACATGACCTAATTTTGGCAGGAATCCATCAATCGGTTCTTGAGATAACGCGATCACGAGCTGTTTTTGCATACATAATTTGCGCTGTGGCCATTGACCTTTGACCTCGTGACCCCAAAATCTAATCAGTTCATTGGCTCTGCAAGTAACATACATGACGTAAGTTTGGCAGCAATCCATCAATCGGTTCTTGAAATAACGCGATCACGAGCTGTTTTTGCATACATAATGAGCCCTGTGACCTTTGACCTTTAACCTCGTGACCCCAAAATCTAATCAGTTCATTGGCTCTGCAAGATACATACATGACCAAAGTTTGGCAGGAATCCATCAATCAGTTCTTCAGATAACGCGATCACGAGCTGTTTTGGCATACCTAATGAGCCCTGTGACCTTTGACCTTTGACCTCGTGACCCCAAAATCTAATCAGTTCATCGGCTTTGCAAGATACATACATGACCAAAGTTTGGCAGGAATCGATCAATCGGTTCTTCAGATAACGCGATCACAAGAACGGGACGTACGTACAGACGTACGTACGGACGGACGGACAACCCGAAAACATAATGCCTCCGGCTACTTCGTAACGGAGGCATAAAAATGAAGAAAATTTATATTTGCTATTTGGAAACATCAATATTACAAAAATGAAAATGAGACAGCAGGATAAACACGCTTCATATCATTCAATATTAATAATAATGACCTTTTTTTTTACCGTGCTCATGTTTCGCCATGCCTTGACACTCCTGGCATTCCAATATTACTACTCCTGTTTTTCTATTACTAGCTAAATGTCAAAACACACTTTATGTACTGCTCTAGATTACTGGGTACCCATTTACATCTGGATGGAAAATCTTAGTCTTGCCAAAGGACATTAATGCCGGGCTTGGATTTGAACCATCGACTCCTTGATTGAAAACCAACTGAATGAACCACTATACCACATCATCTTCATTTTAGTTTTTTTCACGGGATAATTGATGACAGACAGCTAATCATCTAGATAGCTATTTTTTAGATAATTGGCCTCTGTCTGACATCGCCTATTTTAGTAGTCTTGAAATCAGAATCTCATGAAATCCATACCTCTTGAAACTTTTTATCCAGCTTCTTAAGATCTTGCTTGATGTTTTGCTTTTCCTCTTCGGCCACGTCCAGCTGTCTTTCTATCCCCTTCTTCTGAGCGGTCAGTTCAGAAAACTGAGTGGTCAGTTCAGCGTTCTGCTTGGTGATGTCACGCAGCTCTCTCTATAAATGACAAGACAGGTACGGTACTAGATTTCATTCTCAGCATTTACAGGTTTTGTATGCTAGATGGAGAAACACATTGCCGTAACAATCATTTTGTATTTAGGCAATCTGTTTATACATTTATAAACTTAATTTTTTACCATTCTTTATACAATACAATGTATTATACATGTAGTTTCCAATTTTGGTAAATATCATACTATAATGTTCTTATTATTTCACTTCTTCTGTACTCACTTCTTGGTTTTCTACTATTTCCATAGCGCTTAGAGACTTAATTGTAATTTGCGCTTCATAAAAACTGAGTATTATTATTATTATTATAATTATACATATTTATGTATGTTTTAATTATTATTTATATACATATAGTAATAATAATAACAACAAAAAAGTAATGATAGTCTGTTGCCTATGGCTCACAGCTCTAAGCTAAGTGGGAGACTTCACACATAAATCCAGGCTAATCGCTGCATCCATTGAGCTCACTGAATCCATTCTGTAATAACAGAAACAGTTCATGAAGACACTCATATTTATTAGTAATCAGTTAAAAAACAACACCAGCCAAACAAACAAATTAATAAAAACATTCTCACACCATACCTGTGTTCTCTGGTTCTGCCCTTGAGCATCATGTAATGTAGCTTTAGCTGAATCTAGCTGCTGTTCTACTTTGAGCTTTTCATTGCTGAGTATCATAAACCTTGATTGCTCTCCCCGTAACTCTCCCTCCATCTAGAATGGAAAAAAACAATAATAAAAATGGCGGTGATGACAGTGACAATAATAATGTTTACGAAGAAGATTTACGAAGAAGAAGAAAAAGAAGAAGAAGAAGAAGAAGAAGAAGAAGAAGAAGAATATGATATCAACTCATTCCACATAGAACTACGTGAGATATATGCAGAGCTGCCAACCTTGTGCAACCAAAAAAAGGAATTTCAAGCAAAAAATAAAGGAATTCATTAAAACGAAACTTACAACCACGCGCGACACACTTCCAATGCAGAAATGTCCATTGCTCATGCAGTTATTTTCATATTAGGACCTATAGTTTATTTACCTGTACCAGTACGTACTTTTTTTTGTTGTTGTAGGTATTATCGCCGTTTTATACTTTTTGAGAATATTTTTTTTCTTCAATATGTTTTAACCTTAGTTTTCAATTGAAGTTGTGATTACCATTTTAGGGCATTTGGAATGTTAAAAAAGTACTATTGTAAATTTGCAAATTGTTGTAGGGTCATATTTTCAACAACACAAGAGATGAGCTGGCAATGCATTTACTGCAAATAGCTTGTTATAACAGTGTAATTATCAAGAAAACAACACATCAAAGTGAGCCCTAGCTGTCATCACCAACTTGCTATTTATTCACATGTAAATTTGTTAGGATTTTGCCAGAGTGGTTGAATGAATGGATGAACCTTACTGTGGTCTGGTGTACTGACCTTGTCCGATAAATTCCTGTTCTCCCGGAGTTCATGGTCTAGTTTCATACAGGAAGATTTGGTTTCATTGACCTCGATATCCTTTACTCTCAGCTGTTCATCTTGTCTTGCTAGCTTTTCCTATATTAAGAAAGTACAATAACAACTGATTCTTTTAGTTAGAGCCCTAAAGAAGAAAAAGAAACGAAAAAAGAAATATATCGCCTATTGCATTAAAAAAAGAACTGTGAAAAGAATACTAAAAATTCAAATAATGGTAATAATAATAAGGATAATACAAATAATAATGATAATAATAATAATGATAATAATAATAATGGTAATAATAATAATAATAATCCAATCCAGAAGATATTTGATATCGCACTTTTTGCACACACCACTCCAAAATGATAATAATAATAATAATACTTATTATAATACAATGATAATATTGATAATGATATTTGTTTTATTGTCATATACTTTATTCATTAAATACAACAACAGAAAGCAGGAATAAATAAACATTCAATCCTAGGCTACTGCCTGAATACACAGGCAGTACAAGACTATATAGATAATACACATAATTTTACATTTATACAACCCCCCCCCCCCCCCCCCAAAAAAAAGGGATAAACATACAATGAACTACATAAGTTTGGGCATGTGGAACGCGGACTCAAATATCATGCACTATAATATTGTTTTAGTAGTAATATACAGAAATAACATACCGGTAGTTATAGTTCGATCAACAAAAATACAAGAAAGAGGACTTCCCTTATGGACAAAAAGGAGAATTATGAAAGATATCTGGCATGTGAATGTAATCAGTGCTCCCTATATATCCTGTCGATTGAAAGCATTGCATCTTAAATCAAAAGGAGAGGAAAATTTACAATTTGTAAAATATAACCACATTACAAATTATGACAGAAAGAAATAAGGACATATAAGGACATCCACATAAAGCTTACCAGGATATCGGCCATTTCCCGTTGCATGTTTTCCATCCTGTGGCTCATGTTTGCTTTGTGCATCTTTAATGCCTCATTTTCCTTCAGAAGTTCCTCAGACCTATCTTGGTGTTGAGATGAGCTGTGACTACTGGATTCATGTTCTCTCTCTAGCTTCCTGCATTTGGATTTTAAGCTATTCAAATAGAAATAATAATTAAAGAGCAATCCAACCCTTGTAATAACTTCATTTGTATGAAAGAAGGAAAATTAGAGAAACAGAGTGGTGAAAGTTTGAAATAAATCAGACCAAAAATAAGTGAGTTGTGAAGGTTTGAAGTTTGAATCTCAAATTGGCAATTTGTGACATACTTCACAGACTACATTCTCGCTTCTTTAATCCTTACAAAATTTCCTATACTCCCTTGTCTAAGTTTCTCTTTACATTTACTTCCTGTTTCAATATGTTGAGAACTTTTCTCTGTCTTTCCCTAGTCTTTCTTTGGTTCTCTGTGAGCAGTCTATCACTCTGTCATTTCTCTCTTCCCCTCTCTTTTATTCTTCCATGTTTCTTCTTTCCCTTCTTTCTCTCTTCTTCAACCATGTCAACTAGTTTTGTGTCTCTCTTTAGTCTTTCCTTGGTTCTGTTAGTTGTCTCTCATTCTCTCTTTCTCTCCTCCCCTCTGCCTTACCTCTCCCTCATTCTATCTCTTCCTTCAACCTTACTCTAAACTTTTACTTTATTGTATCACCATATCAAGCAGTTTTCTCTATCTCTCTTCAGTCTTTCTTTGGTGAAAAGGCCCTCAATCTATCTCCTAATCCTATTCTCTTCCTTCTTCCAGACTTCTTTCTTTCTCTCTTCCTTCATCCTAACACTAAACCCTGACTTACTGTTTCACCATGTCAAGTAGTTTTCTCTGCCTCTCTTCTGTCTTTCCTTGGTTTTCTGTGAGCAGTCTCTCACTCTCCCTGGCCCTCCTGATGCTAGCCTCGCTCTCATTGGTCTTCACTCTACGCCTCTCTTCTAGGTCCTGGAGCTGGTCCAGGGCTTGCTGACGTTGGTGCTCACTCTCCGCTAGACTGTCTGTAGCATCCTTCAGCTGGGCTAGCAGCTTTCCCTGGCTCCTGTCCTTACCATCAAGTTCTTTGTTGAGAGTCTGAAATAGAACAACAAAATAAAAATAAAATTTGTTTGTTTATTCATTTCATTTTCATAAAAAAAAACAGCAAAAGCAAAGAAACATACAAGTATATAAACATACTAAGGCAGAGAATGTTCAGTTTATACGAATAACTTCAAATGAAATAGGAGAACAAAGGGAAAGCCCATGGTGGCCTTGTCTAAAAAAGAAAGTTCCCCTGAATATTATAATTTATATTACTGAGTATATATCAGCCAAAGAATTCACAAAAGACAGCGATAAAAACAATATAAAGACAAACCATTACAAAAACATGTGTGAAATGATGTATAAATTGGAGGAGGTGAAAAGGTTTGGTTTGCTATGATCTGATTTACCCAGGTTGGCCTCATCAGTGACTGTTCTCCCTGAGGGGCCTGCAATCATGTCATGAACTACTTTCAGCTCATCTACCATGATAAGGTGTTCAATCATACAGGGAATTTTACTTCTGCACAGAGCTCATTGTGTGGGCATATCTAGAGATCTAATTTAGCCCCAATAGAAAGCGTCTATTCTGTGCAATTTTAATTTCTTGTGACAATTTACATAAATTTCAACAACATAAAAGATAGCATAGTTTAGTATATAGCATAGCTATTTTCATATGTTTTTGTCAAGGTAAGTACTGTCTGAACTCAAACAATTTCCATTTTTTTCTTCTCCATTCTCTCCTTTTCACTGACTTGGTCTTTTAACATAAAATGGTATTACTACATTACACTCATAACTTTGTTTTGCAATGTCGATTTCATTCAACCAATGCGAAATCATTTCTGCAAAAGTTGACTTACTGTACAATATGTATTTCATTTTGTATATGTTTATATCTCTCTATATTTTAAATTTGTTTGTAAATTGAACATTTTCAGCCTGCGAGGTGCTTGTTTGATGTGTTTTTGCAATAAACCAAACCAATTCAATTCAATTCAAGTCAAGAATGCATGTGATTTGGGACGGGTACTTACGTCAATATGTTCAGACAGCTGCTCCTTTTGTCTTCTGCTTCTCTCCAGTTCTTTCCTCTGTTCATCATACTCCCTGAGACTACTGGCCTGACTCAGCTGGGCTCTCAAACTATGATTCTCCCTCTCCAAACCGCTGTTTTCTCTTGCACCATCTGCATCTGTAGATTCGTACAATGAAATGGGAGGAAGAGATAAAAAATATGGCTTACTCTCTCTCTCTCTCTCTTTCAGTCTGTGCGTGTCTGCCTCCTTCTTTCAGTCTGTGTTTCTCTCTCTCCCTCTTTTTCTATCCCTGTCTCCATTTGTATCTCTCTGCACCTTTACATTTAGGTCAGTTTTACAAGACTAGACAAAAATATAGGTGATAATAAAGGATACTTTCTCTCTCTCCTCCTATAAACCTGAACTTTACAACAGAGAAGAATATATGTACATTGTACTTTGTGTTACAAGGGAGTACTTAGAGGCCAAATAACTATAAAATACTTTTTCATCACTAAATATTCTAATGATGAATCCTTTATTGAGATATGGCCAGCAACAGGAAAATATTTCTCTCTCTCATTTTATTTATTTATTTATTTTTGATATGTATACAGGGTGGCACATATCACATATTTGATGGCCTTCCATGAGGCCCTGTTTTCTACTGTTGTGTCTGAGGGTTCTCAAAACTTTCCTACACATTTCATTACATTTTCATTTATTTCAAAACAATGCTACAACCACTAAACCCTCTCATTACCTTCACGATTCCTGTGTTGCCTCTCTCTCCTCAAGACAGGAAAGTCATCTTCATGGAAAGAGTCCTTCATCTGCGTCATTTGGCTCTTGAGACTGTGTCTATCTTCATCTGAACGAGCAAGGTCCTTCCGAAGTGATTCCATCTAAGGGACAGGCAAAGAAATGGGCTTGCATTCAATCACAGGTGGAATTGGTTATACAGTGAAACCTGCCTATAAAGACCACCCAAGGGAGACAAGAAAAGTGGTTTTTATAGGCAGGTGGTCTTTATGTTCAGGTTCCTTTAGTACATGTTTCAATGAGAAACCTTTTTCCAGGGGAAAAAAATGTGGTCTTTCTATACAGGTGGTCACTAAAGCAGGTTTGACTGTTCCTGGGCCCCCGTTTTATGAAAACTTGATATCTATCGCATCTTATTTGCAATTGATATCAATCGCAACTATGAACATACGACTAAGAGATAGGAGACTGCGAACTTGGATTAATGTGATTAATGGAGCACCAAAGGTCAAGATCTTATTTTTCTTCTTTCAGTTACAGAATTACGGTCATTTCTATGAGACAAGGAGGTCGGCAGTTGGCAATAGTGGACTGAATTTGCACATTAAAATCGGACTGAAGTTAACCTGCTTTAAGGAATTCTGGCCAATTACTGAGTCCAAGTCATTATTCAGCAGTTTCACAAATGGTAAGGATATATTCTGAAGTTATCAAAGTCTTGCTGAGTAGTACACAATAAAGTTAATAAATCTGAATGATAGCGTACATTATATTCTAAAGAGGAAACAATTATACATTATATTATGTTATCGTCCAGGGAAAAGTTCATTTGACTTGGGTGTTTTTTTAAGATCACGATGGTTTTAATCTACAGTTGAGTGCCTGATGGTTTCATTACGACAACTTTCTCCAGAATTTGGGTATGTCACATGCAAGACAACATAAAGATACCATTGAAGACATGTTCACACATAATGGGCTAAACTGCAGTGGTGTACCTTGGCACTTGTAATGTGTACATGAATGGCAGGTAGGGGTGAGAAATATGTATCTGTGCTCAACAAATGCCATTTATCTGCATGTTACAAGATACAGGAATATGAGATGCATTGTGTGGTGGTTTACTGCTGCACATGTGAACAAGGCTCTTTAAAGGGAAAAGAAACACTAAAGCCTCTTTAAGATATGACACAGCGCAAACCACAACTTGTTTTCATGATGACTTAAAGGGGCTGTAGCATGAGGAGACCATGTGTCTTTCCTGTGGCCTGACTCGGGGGCTAATCGGGTATAATACGACTACGGTGATACGACTGCAGTAGGCCTACGTATTCACGTGAGTGCAACATACGCGAAACTGAAGCGTGAGGAGAACTTTGGTCTGTTTTGCAAACACTAGCACGCTGACCCAGTTAATCAAGCCCATTCGTTTATGTGCAGTTGTCCGAAAGAAGACGTAGATGGCGTCTACTAGTATTTCCCATGCTACAGCCCCTTAAAGTGTAATATGCATCAGATTTCCGATTTCTTATAACACAGAGTCAGGGGATACACACATGACCTTTGTTGCGCGCAGTTTCCATTTATTTACACAAAGAAAAAGTGGTGGTTTACAACATCACATCTGAACAAGCCTTAAAGCCTATCTACACTAGTTTGGCCAGGAGGGATTAGACCTCCCTGCATGGTCACTGACAGGTGGTTATCTCTTCAATCAGCTCTCAATTTAAATAAGAAAAAGGGGACCCGCTTAGGCATTGTTTGCTATATAGAGGGCGCAAGGAGCTACAAGTAGTGCAGTGGGGCTTTAAAAGAACTCACATGTAGCTGGAGAACGGATGAACTTCCATGTGATTGATCCAGTTTTCTCCTGGTACTCTCCAGCTCCGAAGCCATCTTCTGCTTCTCAGCTTCCATCTGGATCAGTCTTGATCTCAACTCACGATCTTCCTCTCGGCTAACGTTCAGCAGAGTCTACAATGGTCATAGAAAGAATAGGACATGGATACATTGACCATCTCTACAGGTTTATATCCCTCTCATCTCTTGCTCTCTCTCTCCCTGTCATCTCCTTCCTCTCTCTCTCTCTCTCTCACTTCTATATCCCTCTCATCTCTCAGCCGTCAATAACATACAATCTGCAAATTCTGAACCCTCAATGGCAAACAGGGGAGGGGGAAAAAGGGAGCTGAGCACAAAATAGCCCCCCCCCCCTCTCTCCCTGCATACTCATTTCCCCTCCCCTTCTTATTCCTTTCTCTTTCTCCTCTTTTAGTACTTCATACTCCCTTTTCCTTCTCTCACCAGAGTATGTTTCATATACACATTGGTTGACCACCTCTAAAATGCAACAATGTGCCCCCCTTCCCCTCTCTTTACATCTCTACCCCTTATTTCTCTTTCCCCTCTCTCCCATTACCTGTTACTCCATTTTCTCTGTCTCTCTCTCTCACTCATCTGATCTGTCTTGATCTCAGCCAACAGTTCCCTTGTGGTTTTCATTCAACAGCCTAACGAAATCAGCAAAACGGCACCAAGAACATTTTCTCTCTCTCTTTCTCTCCTCCCCCTCACTCAAGTGTTTACAAAATGTTCTTTAGTTACATTTTATTTTCTAACTGCATTTCATTGTTTCATTACTCTTAATTCTTAGCTGATTTAATTAGACCTTCTTGTGCAAGATGCCTCTGTTCACTCAAGTCAAATTCAGGGCCCTGTCTTACAAAAGTTGATATCAATCGCAACTATGTACTTATGTATAGGAGACTGCAAACTTGCGATTGATTTGGATCAATCGTAACTCTTTGTTAAGACGGGTCCCCCTGATTACTATACCTCTCTTATCTCTGTTTTGATGGAATCCCTGTCATCGGTGCCTATGAATTTCCTAGAAACTGACTCTCGTTGCAACCGAAGCTCCTCCTGTAAATCTTTCAGACGTTTCTCAACCCTCTCTGATGGCTGCAAAAGATGAAAGAGAAAAAGAAATCTCTACTTAATCAACATTTACAATTTTCATTTCATGCATGGTTATTTTTTTTCTAAAAAAACATTGCTTCAAAAACTCACTTATCTTCATATTCATGCCATCACAACCAACGTTTACAATTTTCTAAACACCTGGTACTATACTCTAACCAAAGACTACTGTATATATTTTTTCCAGGCCATACCAATATACTTCTAATTTTTCAAATTTTCTTCAAAAAAATGTACATAAATGTCTGAATCATAACTACATATGCAATTTTGTCTTTATGTGCATACATAAAAAAATGTCTCTCTAACGAGAGGTCAGCAGAACTTTTGGCTTGGGTGAGCTAAAATATGAAACTGTAGAGTATCCTACACCACACGTAACCCTAACCCTAATATAAGGGTTAAAGGTAAAGACCTGTAGTGGTCAAATTGCGGTTCAAGGGTTTTGGGTCAAAATATCCATTCAATATTGTTTAAATATTGCCTTTAGAGGTTTAGATGGCAATGCTTTAACCTAAATTCGCAAAACAGCAGAAATGTATGCCCAAATGTTCAAAGTTGAAGTGCATTTGCGTAATCTATCCAGGCCAGATAATTTACCAAATATATCAATTAGTAGGCGGTTTCCCGGCAAAATTTGTATCATCACGTATTAGTCAAAACATATTCTTTCACATTATTGGCAACAAGAGCTTCCATTTCATTTTTTGAGAGGGGGCGTTTCCAAAACCCCAAACTTATCAGATAAATTATTTTTTTTGAATTTGACATCATAAGCAATCTCTAAATCTAACTCCATAAATCAAATCAAATGAGATTATACCTTGCTTTCTTGCCACTGTGATCGCTTCACAGAGTCTGAAAGGTCTAGAAGGATTTTCTTATTTTCAGACTCGACCTGGCTGCGACGATTCCTTTCTTGACTGAGCTCTTCTGCTAGTCTGGCCTGATCCCGGCCCAAATCCCGAACATCACGATGGATCACATGAACCTGAGAGCGTAAGGGTTAAAGTTTGTTCAATACAACTTGTTATATTCAATAATAATAATAATACTACAGCATTTATTATGCGCCATCGATCTAGTATACTATTCTGAGGTGCAGAGGGAGATTAATACTCTGGCTTTAGCACGGCTGCCATTACGGCGCTCTGGCATTTCGAGGAATTAATTCCTGCCAGGTACCCATTTACATCACCTGGGTTGAGTGTGGCAAATGTATATCAATGTCTTGCCATTGGACTGTGGATCACAAGGTACAAGGTCCTCGCTATATCACTTATATCCTTTGTCAAGACATTAATCTACATTTGCCACTCTCCACCCAGGAAAGGTAAATGGGTATCAAGTAGGAAGAACGTCCTTAAATGCTGTTGCACCTTCTCATGGCAGAACAGCTAAAGCTTGGGGTAATAATACTCAATATTAAGTGCAGAAGACTTGTATAGTGGTTGCACTATGCAGCTTTCATTATAACAATTTCTACCCATGTTTTGTTTTTCATGAAGTGATGTTTAGTAGTAACTAGTTTATGAAACGACTTTTTTAAATGGCAGAACAGTTAAAGCTGGGGTAATAATACCCTGTATTAAGAGCAGAAGACTTGTATAGTGGTTGCACTATGCAATTATCATTATAACAATTTCTACCCATGTTTTATTTTTCATAAAGTGATGGTTAGTATAGTAACTGGTTTATAAAATGACTTTATTACAAGTGTTTTTCCCTTTTTCTTTTTGGTGACTCACATCAATGAAGGGTAGAGTGAATCTTATGGCAGTCATTTCAAATCATTTGTAGTACTCCCTTGTTCAGGACATCAAATGAATATTTTCAATTCCATCACAAATAAATGTATTAAATTCAATGAGCTACGGCTAAGGGGAATGTACAAAAACAGAATATCTTTATCAAGCTCTGTTGATTCTAACACAACACTTTTTAATGCACTGTCAAAACACAAATGTTTGAACTATGTATGATGATAACTTATAATAAGTCAAATAATAAGTAAATAAATTAAATTTTAATAATCCAGTGTCTCACCTCATCAGCATTTTGACTGAATCTTACAGAAGGCCTCCTCGTCCTCTGAAACAAAATAGGATAATCATCAATCAATGAAATAATACTACAAATGTTGAGAAGCTGCATATCACACATAATATGAGCATTACAAAAAAGCATTTGATTAAAAAAGAAGAAGTTATAATTAGTGTATCAATGTTAGAGATAAATTTACATAAAGAAATCCTAAAGTGCAGTAAAGATTTATTCTTAAATATTCCAGCTAGGTATTCTGACATTTGCTGTCATGGCAGCAAAAAAAGGATTAGGGTGTAATAGGGTTTGGTTGCGATCTGGTTATAGGTGAAATACAGGGATAGGTAGAGTGCTTGGCACATTATTAAAGAAATTCACTATATTTGTCGCCAAAAGATGTTGTGCAATTCCTAGACATCAATCAACAAATCTGAATAAAAAAACTTTGATATTTATTCAAATATCAAAGTTATCATAGTTATCATTATGCAGTACCTAAATTTGAGTTTTCAAAATGTTACTTTCACCTTCTTCATCCCTTTCCCTCTGCCTCTCTCTTTAGCATTCTTATCATAATGGCTCAGCTGCAACTGTATAACCGTGGTAATAATATGATACCTTGTACAGAGCGAAGTAGAGTATATTTGTACAGTAGCTGTGCTTTATAATTGTAAATATTAGGATTATTCATTTTTGTCTAATTCTCTCTCTCTCTCTCAATTTTTCTACTTCATCTATATCTTTTCATTCTCTATCATCCCCTTTACTCTATTGTTTTCCCACTCTCTTTCTTTCTCTCTCTCTCTTTCTCTCTCACAAATTCAATCTCCATATCTCATTCTCTCTATTGCTCTCATTCGTTCACTCTCTTTCTCCTACTCACCGCATGCGATGCTGAAGCTGATCTTCTATGCCTTGAGTCTGATCTTAATTCACTTGCTGACATTGTGTCAGACTCATGTCTTGAGAATCTGTCAGAGCGATCCCTACTCAGTTGAGAATCTTGTTGACTTAGGTTGGACCGTAACTAGATATTTAACGAGAAAAAGAAAGAATTGACAAAACA
This sequence comes from Strongylocentrotus droebachiensis, assembly GCA_035222895.1. NCBI lineage: Eukaryota > Metazoa > Echinodermata > Echinoidea > Camarodonta > Strongylocentrotidae > Strongylocentrotus > Strongylocentrotus droebachiensis. Next base: position 166,680 of record JAVYIG010002476.1, on the reverse strand, counting down.
AACAAGCAAAAAAATATAATGGTAGTATCTTTTCAATTACAAATCAAAAGTGCACCCAGAACCTTTAGCCTTCTACTTTCATCAGAGTTGAAACTTTCCAAAATTATTACACATATTATGTTTTATTTATTTATGTTTTAAGCTTTGTATACAATTTATAAACCTGACAATGGCAAGAAAAACTATGGTTCAGAAGCACATGTTGGATTTTAAATTTATATCTTTATTATTTCATCATAAAATAAACTATGTATATAACTTGATGGTTTAAAATGTCTAAGACTACTAGGCCTAGTAGAAAACTAATCAACCATTGATCTCACAGAGCAAAAAATCTGTGATCTTAACCACTTCTAGAGGTGTCATGGTTGAGTGGATATGTCACCGGACTGTGGATCACAAGGTCCGCGGTTCAAGTCCCGCCGCTACACTAATGTCCTTTGGCAAGACATTGATCTACATTTGCCACTCTCCACCCAGGTGTTAAAATGGGTACCCAGTAGGATGCGAAAGTTATTGTGGTTTGATTAGCAGGTGGTGCTTGTAAAATGGCGGCTGGCTGGAATGCCCCCCAGGGAGTAGAGATTGTGCAAACAGTGTGTGCGGGCAAGCACTGAATCCAATGACCGGGGTAATAGTATATCTCTAATGCGCTTAGAGACATTTGTATTAAGCGTTATATAAGCGGAATATTATTATTATTATTAAATACTATCCTATCAAGATGAGAAAAGTGTACCCTTTAAACAATAAGCACAAGTTTTACAGAGGAATAGAAAATCATTATGGTCTGATGAAAGGCCACCGGACACCTTACATCCCAAATTAAAGTAGATGTCAGAAGAAATTGCAGTATGATTAGATGAAAAATATACATAGCAATATCCAACTTGCAGGGTGCTGTGAGCTTTACTTTAGAGATAGGTCAGATTAAGGACTTTTTTTCCCATTTTTTTCTTCATAGTCCAGTCATATTCAGCCTGATAAAGCCCTACTGCACTACTTATAGCTACTTGTGCCCTCTATATAGGAAACAATGCCTAATCAGTGCCTGTTGGTCCCCAATTAATCCCTTTTTCTTATGTAAATTGAGAGCTGATTTGATGGGAAAACCACCTGTCAGTGACCTTGCAGGAAGGTCTAATCCCCCTGGCCAAACTAGTGCAGACAGGCTTTAAGTAACTTTAATAATTGCATACGGCAGGATCAAATAAAGAGTGTAAATACCCTGTCAATTGCATTAGTCTGTTTGGTGCTGACACTTCTGTATGTTCCTAACAGCTCACCAACTTCTTGTAGGTTTCTGTTGGTATCCTGTTAAAGGATGAGTCATAGAAAATGAAATTGAATAATTATAACATTTCATCGGTTATTGTAAACATGTTTCTGGTAGTCTGCAATAATTAGTCAACTTTCTCTCTGCATTGTAAAGTATACATTATTAAGACAGAGTTACAGAAAAAAAAATAACCGGGAAAAAAAAGAATTTGAAAGAAACAAACAGAAGAATGATGGCTCAGTGGTATACATGTAGCAGTGGTTCTCTCACCTGGGAGGTCATGGTTTTGAAACTAAGTTGATGCACTAGTACCATTTGGAAAGGCATTAATCATCTATTACCAGGTCCCTTGGATAAGGTCCCTGTGGTTGGATAGATCTACAAGTCAAGTAAAATCAGACCTCAATCTATCAACAACCAACAAAAAAAATGATAAAGATTCATGAACATCCCATCAGTTTTTGGTTTAGGGTAGGTGGGGGTCACAGTTCTTATATGGCACTTAGACTTTTGCTGTTTCTTATCAATACAATAGCAGAAAGTCATTTCAATTATTTTCATCCAAGATGACAAAATCCTACTTAAATCATCAACATGAATTTTACTCAATATGATAATTCTAAATACATTAACAAAATCTTTATCTAACATTGCAAGTCTATGTACATTAAACTATTTAAAAAAAATTACTAATGAGTCCACCTGTATAATTATGAAAATATATTAACACAAATCAAGATAACATTTTTAAAGATGATTTATAGTGACTTCTTCACAGGGTAAATTTATTTCATATCATAAAAGCTGAAAACATCGTGAAGTATAGTAGAAGTTGCTATTGCAATCTTACTATTGCTTAATAATAAAGCACATGCAAGGTCTTGTGGAAATCATGACAAGATTTTCGGCAAAAAAATAAGCCTAGCTTACCCTTAGAGAGGAGGCCAATGTATCCACTCTCCCGGTAACATCAGAATTAGATGAAGGTCTAGAGCGTCCTCTTCTGGGCAGTGGGTAGCGCCTTGCACTGATTGCACTGCCTGTCTCTGAAGCGCCATAGCCATCACTTTCTGTCGACATCCTTGATATTCTCTGCTTTATTAAATATTAAAGCACAACAAAGCACTTAGTAAAGCACAGGAACAAGCATGAGTTACTGTCATAATCTTATTATCCTAATAAATACAAGTTACAAAAAGGAGATCACAAGCCTTGTTGTGCTATGTTTGAACTACCATAACATATTATCCAGAGTAGGCCTACTACATTACAGACTCTACATAACATTTTTGAAATGCAACAAAATATAACTGTCACCATAGGCTGTCTTCAGCAGCTCGAGTTGGCCAAATAGCCTGCTATTTCTGATCCGGGAAATTCCCGATCACGAAATAGCGGGCTATTTGCTCAGGAAATCTTCCAGAGATATCTTGGGCTAGTTTACAAAATAGCCCCGTATTTGTGGTCTATCTTCACTTGCCCGAAGATTTTGGAAGATTTCTCAATCCTGGCATGCATGACAATATTCTAAAAACCCTACTGTTTCCAGTTTCTAGCGCTGGTTTTTTCATGCATGAATGTTTCATGTGCGATCAGCTGTTAGCTAGAAAATCTGTGTGTATACACTGCTGTTACTTGTGACCCGATCAGAGCCTCCTCTTAACCCATGTTAATCTTACGTTGGTTTGAGCCCCATAGCTACATCCATCTCAAAATGTGAGGGAAAACTGTGAAAGATGACGTCATTTTCAAGCCAAGACTTCATGAAAAAATGTTGATTGCGCCATCAAAATATGAATAAAGTTAAATTTAAGTAGACCCTAAAGATAAAATCTAGCATTCAAATACATGATTCGTTAGCCTATATTATGGGATAGGTGGCAGTACTAAATAGGCAGGTAAAAAGGACGAATGGGTTAAGATAAGAGGAGGCTTAGAATGAGTCACAGAAAAGTAGTTTTTGGATGGATTTTTCCTGGAAGGGGGGGGGGGGGGAGGGGGCTCACTGAGTTTATTCAGCATGATTTTGCAATCAATGGAGATGAATTTCCTGACAAGAAATAGAGGTCGAAGTCTGAAAAAAATCATTTTATAGTTGGTCTAAATTCTCTCACAATAACAAATTAAAAATACTGAGTAAGTGTGTGCGACCGAATCCCCGGACCGATTCAAGACGAGCCACTGACGAGCGACTGTACTTTGTTAAGATTTTGCACGGAATTTAAATGTCATTTTGGACTTTGACACACCCATTCCCTCGGACCTGTCTCTAGATCTAATTCTCAACGTCTGGAGATGGGCGAGGGGACTTATTTATGATAATTTGCTTTCTATTAAACCTAATTTTAACATACAGAAATGCCTATTTAAGATTTAGGATTTTGGTATCGGCCTCCCTACTTTTATTTTAGTTTGGCTTCGGCCTTCACTCTTCATTCACTTTTCAGTCCAGATTTAATGAAAAATATTCATCAAATTGCACTAGAGTAGCGGCTCCGGTGTGCGGCCGTCCAGTGGGAATTGCCGATTTTATTTTGTATGCAATTACTCACAGAATACTTCAATACCGTCAATAGAGAGTTCATATATTTAGTTATTAAATAGAAGGCACAAATAACGTAACTGACCCACAGCGTGGTCAGTACTGTCCACTTTAGAAGACGTAAAAGTTGCCCGGTTTGCGGCCGTGCGTAACCCGGTTTGCGGCACGCGTACGTCACAAAGCTTTATGCGCTACGTCACGATCAAAGCATATACCAAATTACTACGGGTAACCCAAATTCTCATGTTTATCTGTTGCTACGGTAAATTTTTCAAGTTTTAAATAATTTCACCTTTTTACTGAATGGATCATCCCATACGGGGGTACGTACTAGTAGAAACTATTGGGTCACAGCGGGTACACACATCAGCACACATACCATCATACACGATCCCGCATGTTATGTGTGTATTAACACCCCCCGCCGCAAACCAGAAAATCACGCAATTACGTGCCGGTTTGCGGTCACCCCATGCAAACCCCATGCAACTGGGCATGCGGTGGCACAATCAAAATATCTGCGATAGGAGACAGACCACAGCCATCATACTTCCACAAAAACATCAAATTTCACCTCCAATCGGACAAATATCGGACAAATAGAGCTACAATAATGATCTAGTCATGCCTCGATCTCTTAACTTAAAAGTAAGCACCTGCTGGAATTTTCATCGCCGACTGGTGCCGTAGATTTCCGACATCGCTGACGGATACTCCGTACCGACAGGAGCATCTGCTACGGACGTTTTCGGCAGCGCAGAACTTACCGGGGAATCCACGGTAGGTTTCAATGATTATTATCGAGTCATTTTTATTTTATTTTGAAAAGTGATACCCCTGCCGCAAACCGGGCTATGCCGCAAACCGGAGACTCTACTCTAGTCTATTTGTCCTTCATTTAACTAAGGCTTTATAATATTGTCCAATGCAATTCTTAGAAGATTGATGAACTGTCGCTCGTAAACTGCTTCTAAATGCTGTTTTAAATCAACTTTCCGTAGTACACACAACCTGTAGTACAGACACACAACAACCGTGAGTGACAAAGTCTGGGCATACGCCCCACTTCTAAATTACACGCACAATAATGAATAGATGGGGCAGTGTTGTTATTTCTGCTTCGCCGACAGCCACCAGCTGCTCCTTTGTACCTCATTTTAACACTGATATCCTTTAACTATCTCACAAAAACTGATTTTTCCTACCTTTGTCGGAGATATCTATGATTACCCGTAGACTACAGACCATTCACAGCCTGGAAAGGAATATTCTTCATGATTTTCAGGACGTACAAAATTTACGTTGAATCGACCGCTTTCACTTCCTCGACAGATTAATTCTGAAAGCTCGCCTGTGATTGGTTCGTGCACCTGGCCATAGTCTTTGACAAAGCTCGCCGCGGCTTTTCTTTGACGATGAGCAAGACAACTCGACCGAAAAAAAATAACGGATGCTGATTCGGATTTAACTTTATTGCTTTCTCGATGTCTTTGAAATTTGTAACCATATTTTTCGTATTTGATTGTCCCGTTATTCATATCAAGCTTGCAAGCAGCGGGTTAGCTACGGGGTACGTCGGCCCCAAATTGAATGGCTGAAAGAAAAAAGAGAAATCAGACACTGAAGGAAAGAGAGATGGAGAGAGAGAGAGAGGATAGACAGACAAGAGACAGAGACAGACAGACATAAAGGGGGTGGAGGTGAGAGAAAAAGAAAGGTAGAGGGAAGGGCAATCATACAACAGTTTACAAGAGGTGATATGACCTTCGATCCTACCATATTCAGCATGTCAATCCATTTAAACATCTTTCGACAGACTTCATAACATTATCATTAATGCATTGATCAGCACGTTCGTTTGTTGTGCCCCTCCAATATGATAAGTATGTATTGCTCAGAAATACGAAATTGATAGATTCACCCTACACTCCGGCACAATCATAAAATGCGCCCCTATAAATTTTCTCCGCTAAATATACATTGCGCGTGTTTTAATTACTATATTACAATAAGCTGGTCTCGTCTGACTATCCTAACGAATTCAATCTCGAGTGATTTGGATTATTGTCATCGTCTGAATGAAATATGTTTAGAGATCTATAGGTGGTCATCAAAAAGATAAATTACTGTAAATCTTTATAACCATTACAAGTGGGGGATGATGTTTGCATACTTCATTTCGATAAGCTAAATTCATGTTTTTTCATTCAGGAATAATAATAATAATAATAATGTTGAATACGCAATTTTAGATTAATTTTTTGTTTAAAACTAAAATTGTCAATAACATAGAAATGACATTCCGGACCCTGACGATTATTATTATTTTCCTCATGTGTTCGGGTTGAAGTTTATTCATTGTTTCAAAATGCAACGCAGACTTTGGAATTGAGGTAACTTTATATAATCTCTCCCCCCCCCCCCCTTACAGTAAAAAATCACGAAGAGTGTTACAAAAACAAAAGCATTGACAAAGCACGGTAAACCTGGGAGGTGTTTCACTAAACCCTAAAATCGATCGGATCGATTTTGAGGGCCTAAAATTGATTTCGATTTTAGTTCATGAAACACCCCCTGGTTAGAATGGTTTGAAGGAGGGACAAGCGGGGCAATTCATGGATTTCCGACCAAGGAACATGACAATCATGTTGTAGGTATTCTATATAGGGAATTATTTTATACGATAATGATGGTAAGAGCGCTTTCCGGAACTACAAAAATAAACAAGACAAGTAGGCCTGAGTATTCTTTGTATAGTTTTAACATATCCATACAGCCATACTGAACAGTCATACGTCAATTAAATTGCTCTCACTACGATAATATCAAAATGTAGTCATATCTCTTATCATCATGTTTTCTTCCTCTTTCCCCCTCTTTTTTCTCTCTGTCTCTCTCTGTCTCTCTCTCTCTCTCTCTCTTTCTCTGTGTGTTTCCCTCCTCTTACCTCCTCTTATTCTGTCCCCTGCCCCCAGTTCCCCTCTATTTCCCTTACTCTTTCCCTCCGCTTACGACACCTATCTCTATTTTCCCGTAATTTAGAATGTATCAAGTGACATAACAGATGATTATTTAGCTGATCAATCAACTCACTTATATAATTTACAATCTCTTCTTCTTATAGACTGTCACACCTCTGCCTCAATATCGTTGGTTCTTCTTTTCTTCTTTCTGTCACGTCTCCCCCTCGATCTCTCTGTTTCTTTCCTTTATGATACTGTACAAATATGTATAGATTTGTAAGACATTTTGTTGTTGTGATTTTACTTAGTTAACTCCATACAATTCAACCCGTATGCTGACATGTGGAACATTTCATTTTAATTTAATAGATAAATCTTTAAAAAGGGGGAAAAAGTGCTCTTTTACAATAATGTTGCTCAGCATAGGTTTTCCGTGGCCAGGCACCCTTATTATGCAAGCCAGGACCATCGAAATTGAAGTAATATGCCCCCTCAGTTTTGTTCCAACGCCATTAAAGATTTTTGAGAATTTAGATTGTAAGATTTGTAAGATTTTATTGACTCTATCGACCCCCTCTCGGGGTATGAGAGTACAAACATATTTACAACATAGTATCAATATAACAATAGTATAACAATGATAAACATGTGATAACATGAAAATTGATAAACATAATAAGATAATATAAACAAAGACAAACATGTGATAATATGAACAATAATAAACATGTGATAATATGAACAATAAAAATATTTTTCAATTTTGTCGAAGACGGGATTCGAACTCTTGCGTACAACAAGAGGTGTATCGAAAACCAACGCTTAGACCACTCGACTATCAGGATATTATGGCTACGCATTTTTGTACCTCAGCACTTTTTATAGTCAATCATGTTCAGAATAACTTGTTGTGATGAGGTAGGATCAGTGGCGGATCCAGAGAGGGTGGGGCCGGGGGGCGCGGGGGCCCGGCCCCACCCCCTGGAGAAAAAACGTTAATTTAACTTTTTTTTGGAGATGCCCCCCCCCCCCCCCTGGCGCTCAAGGGGGGGGGGGGGGGGGTGCAGATTTTCAAATTTTCGGGAGCAAAAAGAAAACAAATTGGTCCCCCACCTCTAAGAAATCCTGGATCCGCGCCTGGGTAGGATAGCAATACAAGGAGAGCATGATTTAAAGATAGAACTCGGACCCTTACATACATTTACCCGTTTACGGTCTTGATTAGGTCAATACAGAGGCGGTGTGACCGCGTAGAATGTTACCCGCACCGATCGTCCCCCCATTAGAGATCGATCGAGAGCGGACGATCGGTGCGGATTTTATCCGCGCAGAATGTCCGTGTCGGACATTCCGTGCGCGCCTCAAATGTCCGACGGACAATCTGTGCGGAAGAGGTCTCGCACCAATAGTCCGCCTGCCGCACCGAATGTCCGTACACAAGTATAAATATACTTAATGAATGAAACGACTGAAACGATTATTCAGCTTTGCCAGCTAGCTAGGGATGACACTACAGGTCTTCCCGGCGCGGATCAAGGGGGGAGGGGGGGGGGGGGGCCTTGACCCCCAACCGCCAACAAAAAATGAAGAGAGAAAGAGAGACAAGGTAAAGCGGAGAGTAAGGGAAAGGAAGAAGAGGAAGAAGAAAAGAAAAGGGGGGAACAAAGTAAATCGTGGGCGAAAGGCCTTCGCCACCCCCCCCCCCCTCAGCAAAAGAGAGAGAGAGAGAGAGAGAGAGAGAAGGAAGGAAAATAAGGGAAAGAGAAAGAAGAGACAAAGGGAAAGGAAGAAGAAGAAAAAAGGGGGAAAGAAGAAGATCGGGGGGGGGGGGGCGAAAGGGCTTTGCCTCCCAGGCTGTTGCCCCCCCCCCCAGCAAAAAGAAAGAGAGAAGGAAGAGAAGGGAAAGAAAAAAGGGAAAAGAGGAGATAAAGGGGAGAAAAGAAAAGAAGGGGGATATCAGTTGCAGTTTTCCCGCCAACAAGTTGGGGATCGGGGGTGCAAATGGCCCTTCTCTCTCCCCTCCCCCCCTCTAAATTATTATGAAAAGAAGACGATTTGTTGTACCGTTCTCGACTCTTAATCCTTGTCTGAATTCAGTTTCCCCGTCCCACGCGAAGCGCGGAAGCTTAGACGTTTCATTAAATTATTATAGAAAGAAGACGATTCATTGTACCGACTCTAAATCATTGTCTAAATTTTCAAAAATGTTTCTTTGTCAGATAAAAAGTCACAGTTCGAAGGGGAAAAAATTGCTGGCCGACCGACATAAAAAAAAAAATCCCACCGGCTTCAACCTCACCCCCCCCCCCTTTAGCGACGCCCCTGAATGTAGGGTGGCCTGAGCGGGTAGGCACAGGGCGTGGTTCTAAACTTACAGAGACACTTCGATAAAGACACCCTTATTTCATGATTGCGTGTGTTGAACTGCCCTGAGCTTTACAACTTTAAATCTCCAGGGTTTATTTTGCATATATAGGTATTTACATGTTCATATAATAAAAGTAAATAATGAATATTCAAATATCATAGGTAGCAAATAAAGGATGACTAACAGAGGAATGACAACAAACAGATAGGAGAGGATGATCAAGCATAATGATGTGCACCAATCTATAAATGTGAATTACTAAGTAGCCTGTTCACACTACAGCTCTACAGTAACAAAGCATTTGTAGCCTTAATTTTAAGCAGTTGAAGAAATTAATAAAAGTAGGCCTACTTGAAGAAATCGTTGAATGGTAAGATATTCAGTTTATTTTTATTAAGTAAGACAAAGTACTAGGTGTTAAAATAACACACATTTAACACCTTTGGAAAAAATAATAACCCAGGAACGTGAAAAACAAAACTTTTATTATAATGCCTATAATCGGAAATATTTAAAAACTGAAATGTGGCACCATGATAACCGAGCCCGGCCGAAATATTGGGGGGGGGGGGGGGGGGGGCTCAATGATATCTGAGCCCCCCAATATATATATATATATATATATATATGTATATATATATATATTTTGGGGGGGGCTGTGCCCCCCCCCCCCCAAGCACCCCCCGGTTCCTAAGCCTATGTACAGGTCAATGAAGTCTACTTTTTGAAACTTAAAGGGATTGGGTGACTTTGTCTCAGGTTCTGAAACAAAATCCTGGAATGATAGTTAGGGCTAGTTCTGATCGGAAAACGACCCAAATATCAATGATATCTGAGCCCCCCAATATATATATATATATATATATATATTTATTTATTTATTTATTATTATTATTAATTTTTTTTTTGGGGGGGGGCTGCGCCCCCCAAGCACCCCCCGGTTCCTAAGCCTATGTACAGGTCAATGAAGTCTACTTTTTGAAACTTAAAGGGATTGGGTGACTTTGTCTCAGGTTCTGAAACAAAATCCTGGAATAATAGTTAGGGCTAATTCTGATCGGAAAACGACCCAAATATCGGAGTATGGCTAGCTGCCCCAGGGCCTTGTCCTATATACGGATCAGGGAAAAAAATACTTAAAAAATTTCGGGGGCTACTTTTATGACTTTCGGGGGCTCTTTTTGGCATTTCGGGGGCTGATTCACCCCGAGCCCCCTTGTATTTTCCTCCTGATACGGATAAGTGAACGCCTTGATTGGTCCACTTCTCACTCGTGTTTTTAGCCCTTATTTCTTTCCTTTTTCCTTTCCTTTCTTTTTCTTTCCTTTCCTTTCTTTTTTTTTCAAAGAGGGGGGGGGGGGGGGGCGGGTCCGTCGCCCCCCGTATGTCCGCGCCTGAATGACACCCACATAAACAAACCTTATTTATTACCGAACAAAAATAAAGAAAGAGCCCCTCGACACCATAGGTCTACGTAATCAGCCAGTTGCTACCCCCCCCCCCCCCCACACCAAAATAAACTTTAAAAGTGAATTTTTTGTTCTAATTTGATACCAGTGATTTACAGATGCTGCTGAAACGGCCTAATTTTCCGGGATTTTTCCACACTTTTTAGTAAATTATACTTTTTATGCGTTTGTGGGAGCATAACAAATATCAAAATTTACAGTCAGGCAAGAAATGTGCTTAACTACTATATAGAGGCCTACTACGGCGGGCTTGGGGGCTCAAGCCCCCCCCCCCCCACACACACACTTTTCAAAAAGTATATTAAAGATAATTAAATAGAAAGAAATAGAAAAGAAAGTATGCTCATGTGACCGTAATTAAATGCCCATACCCCTGAGCTTCCGGGGACTCAGCCCCCTGGACCCCACATTGGGACCTAAGGGTGCCCCCTGGATGCTAATTTGACCTTAATTTTAATGCCTAAAACCCCTGCGCTTCCGGGGACTCTGCCCCTTGGACCATACGCCAATTAGTGACCTGCCAGTGTCATGAATAAGGTATTAAAATATGCTCATCTGACCGTAATTAAATGCCCCTACCCCCTGGGCATCCGCCAATTTGTGCTACGCTCTACCTTATCTTAAATACTCTAGCCTCCCCCACTCACTTTCAACCCCATTTTTAATCACTTTCATTTCCCATTTAACTTCTTCATTAAACCTCGAAACGCCCCCACATACTTGGAGCGGGGCCTAGTAGTGAGTTGGTTGATGTACGAAGCCACGTACAAAAGTATAATCGATTACAACAGTTGTGGGGCCGATATCACGAGTATGCTTTCATAAAATAAAGGTTTTAAAGAAAATATTCACTTCTACTTTCAAAAGGACTGGCCCATTTGCTTTAAAAAAAACTGTAGAGTTATTATTATGTAATTTCTAGAAAAAATGTCAACCAAATGATTTACAATGAGTCTAAATACATTGATTTGCCGAGTTGCTTCCATTTATCAAATATACACGTAAAACAATAGGGGGCAAAATGTGCGGATAGCAAACCGCACGGATCGTCCCTCGGACGATCCGTGCGAGCAGAAAACCCGCATATTATGTCCGACGGACAAACGAAACTGGTAGGACAAACGGCGCGGTCACAGCGGCGCTCTAACTTTGTAAGAAGTGCCACTTTTATTTTGATACTTGCCCCTTTTCCTTTGCATTAAGCTTTCATCTCTGATAAATGCCTCTATTACAATCTGATCGGTGTCCCTTTTCTTTCAACAAAATAATGCACATTTTTATTTATTATAAGTGCCCCTTTTTCATTCTCATAAGGGCCCCTTTTCATATCTGGTTAGTGCCCCTTTTTAGGTGCGATATGTTCCCCTTTTCACCTCTGATAATTTCCTTTTTAACAATGATACGGTCCCTCTTCCTTTCGAATAAGCTAGGGACCTATCCTCTTTTCATAAGTGCCCGTTTTCCATCGACAAATGCCCATTTCCCATTTTCATAAGTGCCCTTTTTCATCCATGAAGAGTGCCTCTTTCAGATGTAAGAAGTGCCCCATTTTCACGTCTGATAATTACGCTTTGTGATTTGACAGTGCGCCTTTTCTTTTCTAATAAGTGTCTTAATTTATCCCTTTCGATAAGTGTCCCCTTTTCCTCTCGTCATTAAACTTGCCCCTAATTTAAAGCGACCTAAGAACAATTCCCCAAAGCTCGCTCGCTACGCTCGCTCGCATTTATAGATTATAATTATGTTACTTATCAAATGTCTGTTCAGTCTTCCTTTTTATTTCTTGTAAACAAATTCGACAACGTGTAACGTGAAATGTAAAATATGAAATAGACCGAGCTTAAATAAAACTAAAGCTTTGCTGGTAAAAAGGGCTTAACGCACTGTTAAAACAATATATACTGGGTAACAATAGTGCCCAATGTATAGAGTAATAGTTTGTGTTAAAACAACTTTTATGCAATTACAGATCAAACATGTTTGATCAATTTTTAAGTCAAAGTGATCGTGATCGGGTAAAACATTAACGCAGTTGTGCTTAAAATTGTCCAAGACATGGTGGATGTAATCAAACCCCTGTTGGCCGATTGGGTAAAACATAAACCAAGTTGCATGCTTAAAACTGTCCAAAATTTGGTGGATGTAATTACACCCCTGTTGGCCAACTCTTTTTCCTTTATATTTCAATTCGTTCAATGTAAAATAGGTCATTTATAAAATACAAAATGATAGGACGGCGATAATAATTACAGAATTCATTTAAAATTTCATCCTCTGGTTAGGATTCGTACCGCAGTTGAAATATAATCATAACAATTTAAAAAATAAACAAGAATATACAATTTTCCTGTACTGAACGTCCATCATTTTTCTGATATATAAATTACAGTGCTTTCCCTCTTTTCTTAAATTCTTAATAAATTTAGTAAAAAACAACGGGTGCATATTTTCACGACAAAGCAAAGAGAGGTTGTAAATACTGTACTTTAATCATGAAAGCATGCATATGTTGAGACTAGGAAATCATGATGGAAAGGGTGGTTAATATTCTTTCTTATGAAACATTCATCAGCTACTCTCTCTCTCTCTCTCTGTCTATGTCTCTCTGTCTCTGTTTCTCTTTGTCTGTCTCTCTCTCTTTCTCTCCCTCTCTCTCTGTCTCTCATCTCTCTGTCTCTCTCTGCCTGTCTCTCTCTCTCTTTCTCTCTCTCTCTCTCTCTCTGCCTCTCTCTCGTATTCTCTGCCGAGAACAGGATGCGAATGTGAAATTAAAATAACAACAAACTCAGGTATAACGGAAGGGATGAGAATGATTAATGTTTAGTTACCTGCACATGATTATTCTTCAGCACATTTTGATTTATCGGAGGTGCTGAGAATAATGTCTGCTTTGCTAGAACCATCTGCTCTGATTGATTGAGGGAAATAAATTTCAGGTGTAATTTGTCTTGCTGGATGATTTATTCAGGCACAGGAAGGGTGATGCTGGCAGGGTTTCAACTTGCCAATTTCAAAGAAACTGTAAAAACACATTTGAGTACATTTTTAAAAAATTAAACAAAAAAAGAAGCAGGAGAAAGTATAAATGATGTGTGGGCGATTTAAGATTTGACAGAAATATGATTATAATTACAGTGCTACAAAAAAAAAGAGATGACAATGAGAAAGATAGAGAGAGAGGAGAAGAGAGAGAGAGGAGAGGAGAGAGAGAGAGAGAGGGAGGGGGGGGGGGGCTGGAACAAGAGAAAGAAAGAAAGCAAGATTGAGACAATAGTTGTAAGAATACAATACCAAGAGAGAGGATGACGGTAATGAAAGGAGAAACGGAGGAAAGCTACAAGGACGTGTCTACCCCCAGGCGCGGATCCAGGATTTCTTAGGGGGGGGGGGGGGGGGGGCCCAAATTTGAAATTATGCGATCCAAATATTGGTACGTAATGGTGACCAGCAGTGACGTAATGCGGGGGGGGGGGGGTGGGTGCAGGGAGGGGCGAGTTTCCCCTCCCTCCTCCGCGAAACGCGGAAATTTTGACGTTTCGTTAAATCATTAGAGAAACAAGACGATTCGCTGTACAGTTCTCTTCTCTTAATCCTCGTCTGAACTTATTTCCCCTCCCGCGCGAAGCGCGGAAGTTTTTACGTTTTATTAAATCATTAGAGAAACAAGACGATTCGCTGTACAGTTCTCTTCTCTTAATCCTCGTCTGAACTTATTTCCCCTCCCACGCGAAGCGCGAAAGCTTTTAAGTTTCATTAAATCATTAGAGAAAGAAGACGTATTTAGTTCCCCCTCCCCCTCCCGCGCAAAGCGCGGAAGCTTTTACGTTTCATTTAATCATTAAAGAAACAAGACGATTCGTTGTACAGTTCTCGAATCTTTAAATAATCCTCGTCTCAATGTTTTGTTTTTCCATGCATATCGATATGGTGCATGAGGCTATTAATCAAGGAGTTAGCAACAACCCAAGGAAAATCTCTTTTATATTACATAAGAGAAAGAAGAGGTGAACAGAAGAGCAAGAAAAATAGCAATGAAATAAAGGTTATCGAAATAGTGGATTATTGGGGGAATCAGATAGAAGGACTTATCATTACAAAAGAAAAAAAAAAGATTTTGGTAAGCATTTCTGAAAGAATAACAAACCCGTTTTGCGACAGCTCAGGTTTTGGTATTAAAAAACATTTTAGTTTTGGAGAGCGATCTGAATACTGCAGCAGTAAGGTAAAAACTCGTTCTTGCTATTCATACACATCTTCATGATTTGACAGAGTTTTCAGAAAAATGAGTGGCTCCCTCATTGATAGTGTGATATCTTCTTGAAAAATCTTTCAAGAACATTGGCTTAACAACAAATGAGGGGGGGGGGGCACATTTTCGCCAGGGGCCCTGACATCTTCCGAAAGTCAACTCTCCATTTTCTAAAATTTAGCGACCAAAGGAAGCGAGCGAGAAAAAGAAAGTGACACTTTTGTCATGATGCACTATAAAAACATTAAATGACATTTTCGAGCTCTGAATCGCTGATAGAATATGAAATGGTGCTTGCCTGAATATTTTATTTCTCCAGAATCATCGGGGTGCATCCGGTCTCGTATACGCCTATGGCATGCAATCACTCTTAATTCAGCAAACAATCACATCACCTGTTATTCTACAAATCAATCAGTCAGCAGCACATGGATGATTAATAATAACACCTTTTGTATCGAGATATCAAAGATCAATGTTCGCTAGAAGGCACTATACGAGATTCATAATCAGCAATGCAAGTAGGAATGAAAATATTTTGTGAGAAAAACTTTGTCCTGGGGGAGAACTTTTGTAAACTTTTCGTTGCGATTTTAAATTATTCATCAATTTTTCCATAGATAATGCACACAAATATAACTTTTCTCACCATAAGAAGAAGCAAACCATAGTTACCACAGATAAATCCCCAATATTACAATCACAAGCAAGCAGTTTATTATGCGCTCAATAAATATATCTTTATTATAATTATTATTATTATTATTATTATTATTATTATTATTATTATGGTCTATAAAGAGGGTAGGGGCGATTTCATGACTCTTTACAGGGGGTAGGGGTCCTATTCCACAAAGTCACAAGCAAAAAGAAAGTTATCGAGAACAAGAAAGGGTCTCCAGACCCCCGTGAGGCCGTGACCCCCCTCCCCTCCTTGATCCGCCTCTCGATGAGGTAAATCTTCACAAAAGTATTATCATCTCTTTCAATTTAATCTCTTTTCTTTTGTCTTCTAATAATGTACCATCATCCATTGCACATTTTCAAATCACCAGTTTTAAGGACACACCAGCAAAAAACAATATTCACGATCAAAGTCAATGTGTGTTTTTCTTCTCATATTTAAAACTTTTAAAGTTTTATTGGTTTGTCATAACAAAATTAAGTGATTCATTGTTATCAAAAAAGAAACAACAATAACTTTACATGTTACAACGTTTGATGAATCATTTAGATTAGTAATTCTGTATGAACATCAATAGCATAAAATCGGTAGAATTTAGATGTAGTCGTTGAATATTTCAATACTTGTGCTTTTTTTTAAATACAAAACACGATTGCAACTACTCCATAATTATTATGACAAACGAAAAACATTAACAAAGAAAACAGAAAACAAGACAGTTTTGCATTCCAGCTTTAACATAAAGCTCTGGCACTTATGACATGGTGCATAAAGTACATAAGTAAAATGAATGAATAAATAAATAAATACAAATGGCGATTAATGATAAATTTCTATTTTGTTTGTCGCAGAATACACCTATATTATTAAGAATACATGGTACAGTTTGTCTTACTCTACTTTCCATACTTAAGTCTAGTCGCAGTCGGATTGCAAGGTGTGCCTTGGCCTGTGAGTGAATTGCCATTGTGAATTACGGATTTTGCTGTCCATACGGGTTAGACCTACATACTCTGCGTGGTTAGAAGCGTGACTTACAACTGACATTGTATGGACAGGAAATTACGGTTTCTGAAGTCCATATTGCTACATTCATGGTTCATACATACATAACGAGAGTATTTTACATTCCAATCATTCTTACCCGTCGTATTTTGCCCAACATTAATGAAGTGCAAGGTTGCAAAATGCAAAAAAGAAAAGAAAAAAGGAAAGGATCTGATACAGATACAGAACGAAATAGATCTCATATATAATATGACTGTCCCTTTAGTCATATACTGGTCCAATATGTTGTATGTGGAGTTATAACTTGTATGTGCATTTCTTATCAAAACGTTGGGAATATCATTAAAATAAATCATTAACAATAACATAATTGCTTGCTTTCTAGCACATCAAATTCAATAAATTTCATGTAAGTAATGTATCAATGACGCAGTATACTCGGAGTATTTGAATGTACAGTAGGGGGCGTTCATCGTTTATCAATGTTGTGATGGATGAACTAATGTCCAACATTATCATCAGGAGTCTTAAGATCTGGAGTGCTTTATCACGACATTGTTTCTTATTTCCTCCACCATCTTCGACGTAAACAACCGGTAATATTTGAATAGGATAATTCACATTGATAAGAACCTCACTTTAAAAATAAATATTCAACCTCGAGGAAATAAATGGATTGATTGCATATGACGATACTATTTTTAGGCTGAATGAAAGGAGTCTTATTTTTGGCAATCGTTTTAAATCTGTGTAAATCATACTTTTTATTTTGCTCGGCCTACAAAATAGTTAGAGCAATGATGAACGTGGATATAACTCGCGTTCACCACAAACACTTATCATTATAAGAGTCAAATCGTATTGTTTGTTTCTCTTTGGCTCCATTGGATGACTCTCACTTTAACTTTTTCATCTCTCTCCTTCAAAATTCAGATTGAATCCAACAAATAAATGAGATCAAAAGCAGGATTGAGAAATATTTTCTATTGTGATATTGTTCTGAATACCAAGGCATTATTATTTTCATCGATCTAGCTGAGGTCTTTCCAGCGCTCTAATGTACGATTGTATTATTTGGTTTCCATGCCAGTTTATGACGTCACTAACCGTACTTCATTTTCAGAAAATATATCAAATGTGCGCCCGACAGCTCTCAGGGAAATTGTATATCTGGGGATGAGTTCTTGCTCTTCATTTCTTCCTTTTCATCATCAAAGTGGCATTTTCATTAAAAGGAATAACAAATGAACGCGGATCATAACAGAGGGATAGATTGCTTCTGTTAAACGGCATAAACAGTGTCACTTACTGCAGGAGTCATTAGGTTTCTTTAATTTGTCTACATCTGCGCCATAAATAACGTTATAACGAACGCCGTAGCGGATCATTGCTACATTATGGAACTATTCGCCACATGAACATTACAGGGAAAGCTTTGTTAATGAATAACACCGTTTTACTTTTAGTATATAGATGAACCAAAATAACCTTTAGAAAGAAAAAAAAAACGATACAAAATCTTAAAGCATGTGCAAAGTCCATGTTCAAGGAAATAAGTCATTAATAACCATTTTTGGGGTAAGCGGAAAATGGTCCTTGATTTCATTATTTTCTTAACAAAATTAATATAAATAAATGTACCTTGAGTAATTTAGTTTATTATGTCCTTTATGAAAATTGAGTATTCTACAATATCCCCCCAAAAGAAGCGTTTTCGGATTTTATTGATAGAGACAACCTTCAATTTTAAAGATATGGATAAGTCATGAAAGAAACATCTTAAAGATTGCTATTCATTGTTTGGATAGTGTGTTCTACATGAGACATATATTTACAGCAAGTATATAGGTCTATGTCTTATACAATGCTTGGGTTTAAATCATGTCTAAGTTACTAGGTCCATATCACGGAAGATGGGTGCCCTATGCATAAGCGCTCTGATATGAGTCCGGGTTTCCATGATTCCGAACCATCGCCCTCTATACCACATAGTCAAAACGCCCTTACGTCCGTTTGCAAGTTCGGGTGAGAGAATATAATTATGCACCTACTTCATAGGTCCATGGTCAGAGTATAGTCAAAAGAAACTGTTGTGCTCTCGGTCAGTTTTCTGTTGGTTATGCTATGGTCACATAACCCAAAAGTAGCCTGCTCGGCGGCCGAGCGGCGAGTTTTCAACCAATTCTGCCCGGCGGCTGCCCGGCCACCGAGCGGCGGCCGCCCAGGCACCGCTCGTTTTTAGGGCATCGCTCGGTCGCCGCTGAAGTTTTAGCGCGGAGTTAAAATTTGGGCGGCGCCTGCTCACTTTTCACTCGCCGCCCACAATACGCTCGGTGCCTGGGCGGTTGCCGCCCGGGCACCGACCTAATTGCTGGGCGATGCCTAAATTCCAGCAGCGACTGAGCAGGCTACTGATCGGTCGGTCGCTGCTCAGATTTGTGACCATAGCTTGAGTTGGAATGGATATAGACGGAGCGTCTGGATTTACCATTGCGAAAATGGTATCCATTTAGTGTTTCGTAGGTGTTCCTTTTTGTCTCAAGCCTTTTTGTCGTAAGTCTTAAGTTCAAAAGTACATGAAGTCGAAGTTATTAGAAAGTTCATGAAGTACTGGTATGATCGATTTAACGGTATTTCGCGAGTCGCATATTGCTCCGTTTAGTCTCATTTCACAACGCCCCCTATCGTCAGAGCATGGTCAGATTCAGCAGCCTAACATGTTAGCCTATGGACATTTTTAAAAAAAAATCGTTAAAAATGCATTTTTTGTTTAAACGAAAAGCACATCCACCCCGACGTACGTTATCACTAGCTCTTTCATTGGAGCCCTCATGTCTCATTGACTTTTGAAAGTTCACCCACCGTAATTTTTCAAAATAGGTTGCAAGCTCGTCATTGCCTATAATACACATGTGAAACAAGTCTAACTTTAGACTCAGTTTGCCAAGCGATTTGAAGATTATAGGTTGAGCACACGAAACATAAAAAGCATGAATTATCATAGATCACTTCTGCCTATTTCATTATGTCCATTTCATCCAACCCCCCACCGTAATTTTTCAATTTAGTAAAAGCAAACATTTAGCCGAGGTAAGCAAAAACATGAATATTCATGAACGGTCAGACAATACAGCCTTTTAGTACGTAACGTATAATGAATGGGAATGGGCGATGATCCGTACAGGAGGTAGAGGTCAGTGGTTTGTGCTGGCAATGTTCACGCGAGCGAAAATGAGACAATCGGAGCAATATGTAAGTCTCAGTGCATAGTTAATTATTGTGTGCATGTAACGGCGTGATTATTCGTATATATGCGATCGTTATGTTGCCTATTATCACTTAACTGAACTATGCAGTTGAAATCTGCAGTCTGATCAGAAGAGAACCGAAATTAGTCAGGTATTGAGTAGTTTACTTCCCGTCTGATGTACAACGTTTTTGTCTAAGTCTTCAAAATGACACTTTATTCAAATTGTCCTTTGTCAGTTTGGAAAGTATTGTCTCGTGTTCCAGTTTTCTCTGGTCTTAAGTCCGCTTACTCTGACTTTTAATTGAGGCTAAAGTTGAATTATTTGTCCAGTGTTAGATTTTTTGATTCCGGTCTGAAGTCCTACTTGACTTCAAATGATAACTGAAGGGCTATACTCTTGTCATATTCTAGAATAAACCAAACTTTATGTAGTTTTGTTATTGGTCTTATTAAAAAAAGCTACTGGTAGTCGATTTCGTAGTTATTGTCAAAATGTGGAGCCTTCGTCGTATAAGGGTCTCTAATTTCATCCTGTACTGCAGTCTTGTTCATTCGTAAACAGACGCATTAAACAATGCACCCGTTTGCGAGTTTATTTCCTAGTATAAGAAAGAGATCATTTCGAGAGAGAGAGAGAGAGAGAGAGGGAAAGAGAGAGAGAAGTGGAATGAATTTATAAGATTTCATTTGTAGAAAAAAGTGGTTAAGGTCAGTTGGTGAGGTAAGGCGCCACTTTGAAAGTCGTTGCGCAGTGATTTCGAAGCCATCAAACCTGGCTAGTCATAGCATTACACTCGATAAACGTGAAGTCAGAAGAGGCGTTTAACACATGCAACAAGACAGTCTCCCAAGTTTTTCAGATCGTCAGTGTCAGATTGTGGTCAAATCAACCGTCAAGAGTTGATTTGAATATGCGTACGTCAGATATTTCACTAGATCGTTAGATACCGCATTTTAGTGATATTCAAAATGCCTGCCGATGATAGGTAAAACGCAAGTTCTTGTATATTAATATTTTTTTTAAATGTCCATATTCTAGATTAGGAAACGATGCCGCAGAATAAATTTTCTATACAATTGCTAACAAAGCATTATTATTTAGCTTAAGTAATCATGGGGAAAGTGAAAGTCTGTGATTGTACATCACAATTGTTTGGTCATTTTAATTTTAATAAACCATCCTCCCTGACCAAAATTAATGGCAGCTATGGTTGAGGTATCTTCTGCAAGAGTTATTGGTGAAGTCATTGTTCTTCAGTTCGTGAGTAGTTGGTCATCGTTTCAAAGTGTTTTTCAGAGGTTAAAGGAGTTAAGTCATGTCATTGTGTTTTCAACGTGTAAGACGTAGTTCCTTTCGAGTTGGCATTAAGAAAATGATGATTTCACTAAAAACTACTAAGATATATTTTGTCTATATTTAAGTCAGAGTCCGAAGGTCATCCGTTTACGTCTGTGTTATGAAGCACTCTATTCTTATTATTGAAAAGTATACATTTATTTTAAATCATATTCGGACGAGGTGACAAGTTCCCAGTTAACAAGGTTCAGAAAATTCCAAAGCCATCCAGAGTCCGACGATTGTCCAAGTCTAGATATCACAAGTCAAAGCCCAAATATATTTTAATATATTTGATAGCTTCGAAGTTTTAATAGCATTCCAATGATCTATGCTTTAATTTAATGCTGATAGCAGTACACTCGATAAAGGTGAACCCGTAAGAGGTGTTTGACACATGCACACGTCTCCCAAGCATCTTGGATCGTCAGCGTCAGTTCATGGGTCAACTCAACCGTCAAGAGTATCACTGATGTTAATAAAGTTAAGCATGTCAACTATTTCCCTGGATCGTTTGATACTGCGTTTTAAAATCCTATGTTAAAAATGTACATGTCTGACTTCTATCTGTCAAATGAAGTCTTGTGTTTGTCTGTGGTACTTGTCTATCTTCTTTTTGTTAATCCGTTGATGTTGGGGATCAGCAGCTTCCTCAGCAGCCACAACACACCAGGGGCCCGTTTCATAAAACTTGTTATCTATAACAACTGCTAAATTTCTATGACAAATTTGCTCTCAGCCAATCAGATGCCATGATTTCAGTAGCTTATAACAGTATCTTGTAACTTGTTATTGATAACAAGTTTTATGAAACAGGGCCCTGGTCCTTGTGTTGATGGGTTAATTGCCTATTGAATGAGCATAAATGGTCATTATAGCTGGTAACCACACGGAAGATGGACGACCACTGTCTGGTCCGATCGGTCAGACTCTATGGTCCTGGTATAAGTATCCTAGTCGTTTTCAAGTTCTCAGTTCTGTGTTCGAGTAACTCTCTTGCAGGTTTGAGCCTGTGTCATTGTTCTGTTAACTTTAAACCGAGTGACCAGAAATATAACCCAAAAGTCCCCGAAAACCCCCAACACATTGCCTTCTGGTTCTGTCCATTCGAGATTAAAGTGCTTTACGTATGATATGAGTTGGTTTGTCAATACCTTCTCTGTCCGAAGGAAATGATCAAGAAGTCGTTCTGAACAATCGCAATAGTTGTGAATGCGTAGGAATATTCATTCTTCAAGTCGGTCTGAGCATCGTCTAGTTTAAGCCTCTAATAAAAGGTCAATTGGTGGTCCTGCAGTTGTGTCAAACGGCCGTCCGAAAATGTTCCGTTTGATTGAGTTCTGCAGGGTAAATTAAAGTCTTCGAGTCCAACAACTGTGACCAAACATTTCTTTTCAATCATAAGGCTTTTATTAAACCGATTGTCACTATCCAGACGTCGAGACTGTGCTGAGTGTGTCGTTAGTTTTTGTCAATGTCAGTATTCTTGTCTGTAAGTTTTTCCTACAGATTCCGTCCAGTTTTCGTCACTTCTACCCGCTCTAGATTTCTTAAACAGTTTTCGTCCGTTTTTCGTCCTTGAAGTCTTCTGTAAGTCCTTCTGGCGGTTCTGTCAGGGTTAATCACTGGTATGTAAGTTCTGATACATGTTCCCATTTGCTCGTCTGTTAGTTCTGATCAATGTTACGCCAAGTTTTCGTCTTGGTGACTCTACATTTGATTAACGTCTCGTGTCCAACAGGCACGAGGGTTATCTGTTGGACTATTTTGCAGTATGGTGTTCTTAAGTTCTGACGCAGGTTTTTGTCAAGTCTTCGTTATTCTGCTCGTGTTTAAGTTCTCATGAGTATTTCGTCAAGTTTTCGTCACCATGTTCGTCTGTAGTTCGTCTGTGTTCTGTTGAGTGTTTTGTCAAACCTTTGTCAGAATGCTCGTCAAGAAGTTCTGTGAAGTGCTTCGTCAAGTTTTTGTCATGTTCGTCTGTAGGTTCTGATAAAAGTTTCCTCAAATATTAGTCTTAATGCTTGTCTAGACGGTCCGATAGGTTTTCGGTCAAGTTATTGTCACTCTGTACGTCCGTCAGTTCTGATGCGTGTGTTCCTCCAGTTTTCAGCACAATGTTCGTCTAAACTTTCTGAATTAAACACTTCGTGGTCAAGATTTGACTATGTGGTCATCTAATTCTAATGAGTGTTTCTTATCAATTTCTTCAATATTCGTCTTTATTTTCTTCTGTATTTTCGTCTGTATTTTCGCTGAATATTCGTCATTATAATTGTCTGTTCCCAAGTTATTCTAGGCGTTTTGTAGTTCGTCATAATTTAATGCAGTCAAAGACCTAACAAGTCCACGCCGTTGGCCTACGTCACTAAATGTGCAATGATGTATAATAACTAAGACAGGTTCCGCCAACATAGTCATGTTTTCATCGTTGTGATAGTCAGTGTGTTATTATAGGTAAGTCAACGTCATCATGGTTGTTCTTAAAATTAAGAATCAATTCCGTCAGTTTTTTCTTTAGTGTGCCTCTTGTATTTCTAAATTAACATTTACAGTTTGTCATTTTTTCGTCATTATTTCGTCTATGAGTTCTTAAGATGAATCCGTCAAAAGTTTGCATTCAGCGTTCCAGGTAGTTGACCTAGTTTTGTTTTCTCCTACCTGTTCTAGTGGTAAGTATACGTGTGTTTGCGTTATAGCATGATATTAGGGACTTTTAGATTTGCACGACGACATAGTGGAGTGCTACGCGTGACGTCGTTTTAAGGTTCTGGCAGTGCCTTAAAAGGACATCACAGTGCCTTAAAAGAACGTCACACGAAGCAGTCCACTATGTCGTCGTGCAAATCTAAAAGTCCCTACATTGTCAATGGTCGGTCATCCAAATCTTCGTCTTATTATCGGAAATACGTCACACATACAGTCGAAAACCTGTCATGCAGTCACTAAGACACCTTCAAGTGGGTGTGTGCTTTATCCATGTCGAGTTGTATACCTCCTTGTTAATGATGACGGGTAGACTTCAAGATGAAGCTATGGGGAAAATTATTCTAAAGTATCTGTACATCCGGTAACTTATAGAAAGCCTTAAATATTCTAGTGTATAAATTTCGAGTTTTATTTCCGGTCACTTCTTCGTTTGATTGTAGTCGTCACAATTTGAGTTTGTAGTGCTGTCTGTTTTGCGAATCACTGTCATGCTTAGTCGAGTATTTCGTCCCAAGTCAGTGCAGTGTATTGAGATTTCATGCTTGTCGCACTGTTCTGTATAGGTAGACGTGTGTCACTTTTAACAAGGTCAGTGTCAAAATCCGATGTCAACATTTGGAAAGGAATAATCCTCCCATATACCATGTCGAAATATGGTGGTCACATTTTTGCTTTGATAACAAAGTTAAAACTTCCTTTTTGGGGAATTATTGTCAAGTATTTTATAACCAGTCCTCCACCTCGAATGATATAATGTTAATAATATTGTAAACTCGATTTCCATCTCACGTTCCCACTAGCTTTGAGGCAATTTTGACATTTTATTCGACTTTTATCTCCTTATCCATTACTATCTCATATTAAGGGAGTGTTGTCTTCTGACGAAAGGTCTCTATTTCATTCACGTTCTGTCCTCGTGCAATAGTACTGTAATGTGAAAGTTACCTCGAATCTACTACCTAGCTCTTTTATCTGGTGGGGACAAAATTGTAGTCTAAAACAAAGTCAGTGATAGTCGACATGTACAGTCGTATGGTGCTGATTCGTCATTAAAGTAAAAATGTAAATTCACATGGGTCTAGATTTCTTCGGTAGAAGGTCAGAGAAGTTGAAGTCCATATATGTAAGTTCAATATCTTTTCATGGCGCTCTCTCTTGTCTTGCCGAAGGTTGGAGTCGGCTAATTGTATCTTTCTTTTGAACAGGATAATATACGTTATCAATTGGAATAAGACTGCCTTTTGGAGGAAAACCAATATCTCATAATTTCGATATACGGCTTAGTAATTGAAAATGAGGTAAAGAAGGAATGAAAGATTAACCTTATATCAAATATATGATTTGACCTTTTCAGCTTTCGGGGGGAAAAATAGGGAAAAGAGGTCATACCAAAGGCCTAGTCAAAGTCAATGAGAGTTGTCATTTTGAAATGGTAGGGGAAAATTGAATTGATAGTGGGTTGGCTGACGCTCCAAATGGTTCTTTTCCATCACATAGTAAACATAATAGAACTGCATGTTCTCTGCCTCTTGTATATTTGAAACGGCATTTGTAAACAAGGCAATGATTTGACTCCAAATAATAAAAAAGAAAAGGTGACCAGAACACTTCCCACGTTGTCGTGACAGAATGTTAATTGAATGCCAACGCTTTGCTTGAAGGGATACAATTGGTAGTTGACACTTCAGGAAAGTGTTGCAGAGTATCGGCTCATCTCTCAAGTCTACCTACCCGCAGCTGCCCCGCTGTGTCATGTCCAATTTGCGGTGAGCCGCCGACGTCCAGCGGGTAGGAATGCAGCTCGGCTAGCCGCGAGAGAGAAAAGTGAAACACTTCTCAATCGGACGCGCCCAAATAAACTGCATATTTTCTGTTATCGAATCAACGACTAGGGATAGCTTGGTCATTTGGTCAGAGAGTAAACGGAACAGTAACGATTCCCTACACAGATCAAGAAATAGGCCTACTACTGACATGAAGAATACTTTAAATAATTTGTTATGTATCAAGGCTTTTTGAATATATCTCATGTTTAAGGCATGAAAGCCTTTCCTTTTTTGAGTGACTTCTTCTAAAATGTCTCTGTTTTAACGTATCTTACTGTGATATTAACGAGGTATATGTAATTCGGAGGAAACCGCATTCAGCGTGATGTAGAATGAAAGTTGAACGCAAAAGCATAATAAAATGTGGGTGAAAGCGCTAAAACTACATTTACATATTTGGGAACAACACTATCATTCATTTGCATTCTATCCTTAACCTTATTTGCAAACAAGTAAACTACTTTTGTGCGCGACGTGGTAAAGATAATACTGGCAAGATAAATTACTTTTTTGGTATCGCGAAATACATACTTTAAAGTCTAATTTCCATTAGGCAAGAACATTAGATCATTTTCAATCTCAAGATCTATTGATCCCGATCTTAATGATGATATTTAAATCAAGGAACAAATAGGGACTGTTGAGCATAAGGTTTAGTATAACTTCTTAAAGTGACATTCTTTCTTCTTGGTATTAAAGCCATGGTACTTAAACTGGAACTGGAGGGTGAAGTTTGCATTAAAATTTGATTATTTCACTAGGTCAAGGGATGAAATTCATCACAATATCTCGTACCATTTTATTCTATTCAAACAGAGGACCTTAAACGTGAGCAAGGTTTAACAGATCACTGTAGGCCTCTATGAGATAATCTATACACTTCTCTTCCTCCTCTAAGAACGTTGGCGCTTTGTTCACTAAATGTTGGCGCTGTGTATCTTACATGCGACGAAGTCCGTATAGTATCTACTTAAACAGTATTGTTATGGGACAACATTTTTGAGGACTATCGATGCTGAAATATTATTTGATTTAGTGTTTTCATTGTGTCCATTTAGGTAATTAGAAATCAACTTCCTGAGTATAATTGAGACTGTTGCCCAAAAAGTTGGAATATATTTTCTTATTTCTTTTCATGAAATCATTGTGACAATAGGATTTATTCTTGACAGATAGAGTTAATGCCTTCTCAAAATATATTGATCAATCTAGAGAGTCATGGAGAGTGATCAATCATATAATGATAAGATATATACTGTCTTTATCAAGAATAAGACATATTGTCACAATCATTTCAAGGAAAGAGGGAGGAAAATGTGTTCCTATTTTGGGGGCATACAGGTGTATGCACTATGTTGACATTCCGAAATGTTGACATTTCTGAAAGTAATGAATCAAATATTTATATCTTGGAGTCAGTTACCTGTTTGATAAATACAAGCAGATTTGACTACATAATAGTTAACAACTAAATTATTCATATCCCTTGTATATCAAGACTATCAGGATACAGTTTATCACTATTTAACATGAATATCTACTGAACTAAATAATCTTTTAGCAAATAATATTGTGTACTGTGAAAATAAAATATTACTCATCGAAAGCCAAGTACAGTCTTGTTACAAAGTGATCAAAATACAATCTTATTTATTAATAAAAGTGCACAAAAAATGAAGGAAGACTGCGCCAGCCTTTTATATTGTGGTCTATTGCTTCTGATTCGACCAACGAACACGAGGTGATTGCCGTGTGGTTCACAACCCTTCTTTGTACGCGCAGATTGAATCAGACTGCTTCTGAAACACACAGATGCAGCACAAGAAGGACTTTGACCGGGTCCAAACGGCCACACGATATAAAACGTACGCTCCAGTCGGAACAGGCCTCAAGAATGACATTAATGTTCTTGTCGATCGATCTCCATTTGGCCGATCAACGATTGTGACGTCATGAATTGTGCACTCTGTCTCAGAGTCATTTTGGCTGCCAGAGTTTCGTTAACCCTGACTAAATTATAGTTAGACAAAAAGAGTTTTAGGAGGGAGTCGATAGTCAAGTTGTCTTGCCGTATCAGGGGGAAGGTGAGTGTAGCGAGAGGGTGGTGCTTTCAACCAAGAGGATATCAATGAATGAATTAAAGAAAAGGTCTTCCGGTGCGACACTTCCTAAACGTTTGAACCGGTTTCGTCATAAGTTACAAATGAGATATAAGTACTGTTTACTTGGAATCGTACACCTACATTGTATAATCATATAAATAAAATCAGCTACACTCTATAATGACGATGTACGGGAAGATAAGCGATCAAACTCTGACAGGTTAAATGACTCTGAATTCAGAGGCAGGCCTCGTTTCATCTCTCCCGCCTTTTCGCTTGCTGACGTTGCTTGTGTTGTCTCCTGTGGCGAGGTGTCCACTGGCATGTTAGAATTCTTTTAAAGGCTCTGCGAAAAGTTGCATTACATAATGCATAACAAATAGGATTCACCGTGCTGTTTAAGTAACACAGCCAATATGCGACTTCAAAACTTCTGGTGACGGCCGCGTTGTTGATTCCACTAAAAGAAATGAGCACCAATACGCTATACGGAGTCCATGTGATAATGAAGGCTAGTAAAATAGCACATAGTGTTCTCGCAGCCTTCTTTTCTCGTATCAATTGTGACTTGCGTTTGCGATTCACGTTGGTTTTGGCGCGAACCGCCATTTTGTTCACCATGGAGATGGTGCTGATGCTAAGGTTGGACTGACTGTTTGCAGGTGCTTTGTTGTTACTAGCTACAGAATTCGATCTTGATTTTTCATTTCCGTTTGTTTCCGGTGGCATGAGGCGAGTTCCTTCTTGATCTTGAATCAAAGACTGTTCCCTTTGAGGCGATTCCTCCACCATGGTAATTTTGGGAAGTTTGTCCTCCTCGCTCGCATTGGGACTTTCATCTGGTAGCTTTATGAGTATAGTATAAAGAGAGGCAGCGAAACTCTTATTATTATCACTCGAGTTGTTTTCCGCGGCAGCTAGATTACCGTTCAGCTGATGGGCACTTCTTGGAGGTTCTCGGATAGTGTGGTGTCTTGGCGAGTCCGAAGGTAAGATCGCTTGTGCCCTTGATCCCCGCCGTGACTTGAGGCTGGCAGAGTAAGACATAGTGGACGGTGAGTTATGATGGATTGTTAGATCACTGCTATCGTCTTCTTCATCTCCTAGATCAGCTATCAGACAGCAGGGACAACGGAGACACTTTGATGTGTTTCTGACTCGAACTCCAACTTCTTCATCGGTATCTTCACTGGAAAGTAGCCGACGGGCAGGGGCACTGGAATGACCACCTTCCTGTAGTCTCTCCAGCTCCAACGATCTCTTTTCTGTTTCGCGCCAGATTTTGTAGTACAGCGTTCCCATGAGTGCGACGGGCAAATAAAATGCAATAACTATAGTAACAACATTGAGAGCAATCTCGTCATACAGGAACTGGATATAGCAGTCGTCTGGGGGTACGTTTCTTCCTGCTTTAAAAAAGAATTGCCAACCAATTATAAGTGGTATCCAAACTACAACGGATACTAACCAGGCCAACGCGATCATAACTTTAGCTTTCTTTGGAGTTCGATTGGCTCTGTAAGTAAGTGGTCGAGTCACTGACAAGAATCGATCGAAACAGATGATGCACAAGTTCATGACGGACGCGTTAGATGCAACATAATCAATTGACAGCCAGATGTCGCAAAAGATGTTTCCTAGTCTCCAACCGCCCTGTAGTAAGTACAAGGTGTAAATGGGGATAGACAGGGCACCGATGATGATATCGGCTGTCGCCAGACTGAGGATGAAGTAGTTGTTGACGACCTGAAGTTGCTTGTCCATATAGAAGGACAGCCACACCATGACGTTGGCGCTGACTGTAAAGATGGAAATGGTGCCACTGGTGATGATGATGAGGATGGCTTCCCATAACGCATGATCGCCGAACGGCTGCAGAACCGTCTCTGTGTCGTTGAAGAGTGAGTTGTTGTCGTATTCGTTGTAGGATCCATCGACGCCAGCCGTGGAGATGGCTGATATAGGGCTCAGGGTTTGCGGCATAGCCACTCGTGAGGCAAGCCAAGCCAACCAGTCAGCTACTCACTGCAGAGGGAGTGGAAAGGAATAAAACAACAAGGAAATAATCAATCAGCGGACTGGAATACAAGTACTAAACAAGAGTGAATGTGAAGGCATTTCAAGTAGCATCAGCTAGGGCTTCTTACACATTTAAAGAATATCGTTTCATATCAGTCAATTCTGTTTTGTCCTTGTAAAGAAATCATATCTTTTTGAGAAATTCTTCCAATCTGTTGATAAAAAAATATTGTGAAAGTGGAGGAGTACGTTTTGATCGGTACGCTAGTCACGTGCTAGTGTTGTCCCTAAGTCCTATTTAAAATGTCTTTGCCCTCCTCCAACCAATTGTCTCATTTGTAGGATAAATATTATTCAAATTGTCCGTCAACATTGCGAGTATGGCCTGCCTTCGGCTTGTTTACCTTACTATATCTTTGGGGAAGAAAATATAGGGGGAAATTACGAGCGGAGAGTGGGAGTGTAAAGGTGAATTATACAAAGAGATACAGAGGAATGAAAAGAGTGAGAGGGTGAGGTTAATTCCACATGATATTTTTGGAAATACGTCAAAGTGGAATGAAGCTGTGCAAAACCTATTGATGACAATTTCAATGGGTTAAAAGGAATGGTAATTTCAATTAATAAATAGAAAGTACTGTTAAACACGTCGATAACACGAGAAGTAATGAAATATGAGTAATAAAATGGTAGCAAGAGAGAAAGAAAAAAAAAAGACGGGTGAAAACTCGGCGACAATGTATGATCACTCTACCACGAGCCAAGCTGACTAAACGCAGAGGTTTTATGAAATCGGGACAAACAAGCCCAGTGGGATATTGATAGACGACAAGCTTGGGAAATTAATACCTCCAAGCATTTGAAGGAGTGTAAAGAAAAAACTTTTGTTTGATTTGTCTGACAGTTGCAGTTGGAGTCATGTTCGTGGCGTGAAAAATGCTCCTATACTAACTTGCTTCTATTAATATATTCTTTTAAAATAGTCTACTCCATCCTTCCTTGTGGACATGGAAAAAAAGTGAGGCAGCAAAGATTTTAAAATGTGACATCTCTCAACTGTGATTTACAAATTCAAACATCTTCAATTTCAATAATTAGAGATTAATACCTAAATGCATTTAATTGCAGTATATACGTTTCAAAAGATGATATATTTTGCTCATTACTAATCGCCTACGGCAACTGGGTGGATTCCATTTCAAAGACTATGCAGTAGCCAATGGGTTAAATGATCAACAGATTTTAATAAGTTTGATTGAAAAGGGATCTTAAAACTATTAATAGTGAAAACAAATATCAAATTTAACATGAATCACGTTACGATCAAAACTGCTCCGAAATGGCAGTGATGTTTTCAATGTTGTATCCTAATGCTATCTTTCTCTCTCTGCACGTGAGATGTCTTCGTTTTTTCGGCGTGAGTATTGACATTGGGAAATGACAACAATTCAATAAGAAATAATGGAGCTGAGATGAGATGCCGGTGGCAGATGGAAACACCAGGTGAAATCTTCCTTTGCAGTCTCAGTCCCACCTTGGGGGGAAGAGTCAGACGCAGAGGATTTGAGAGAGGTTCGGAGGATAGTGTACTCGGGTAGGGTGTTGCGGGTGATGGAGGGGGAAGCGTGATGATGCATGTGAAGAAGAAGGGGAAAAAAAGGGGGGGGGGTCACTAGACCATTTTGAATGGGGGAGGGGGGGGGGGGGGTGTCGGATTAGATTTAACGACTAGCTAGCTGAAGATATTCTATCCAGAAAGAATGTCCATCCATTTTTATAATTGTGTTGAATTTACTGTCATCAAATTTGTAAAGGATCGGGGTGTGACATCCTAAAACGACCCTCTAGCGACACTCATTGGGAGAGGCAATTGAAGGGTAGGGAAACATTCAAACTCATATAGACAGGTTATTGATTATGTTACCACTTGTTTGAATATGCATGATGAGTTTAGATCGACGCCATTTTAAAAAGCATAGTTTGTAAATCATCTAATGGAAAATTACATACATGTAGTTTCATACATGTAGTAAGAGTATAAAGAGAACGATTATGAAGCAATACAACGAATATCTGAAGCAGGAACAACGATGGCAAGGGCATATGGAGATTTATCGATGGTTGATGATGCGAACAGACTGTTTGCAAGATTCTTAAGCGATGGAAAGGTATGGTGAAGCCATGCCATGCTTATTTGATAAACGAGGGTGGGGCGTTTTTACTCCCCCACGCACCCCCATAATCTACTCTGCCTGATTTCTATTTTCATTATATCTGTCGCTACAGCTTGATTGTGCATTGAGGAAAAGGAGATTCTATGACTACTGTGACGTGCGAGCGCGTGCAAAGCAAAGACAGTATCATAAATCTGTGACGTCAGCACGGCAGACTGGTGCTCATTTTGATGGAGAACATCGGATGTAGCCTTCTATTGAGAAGACAGGAATAAAGAGAGTCCTATCCGCCTTAACTCTGTCTTCTGGAGGAGCTTGTTTCTCTTTCAGCTATTTTTAAACAACATTGGAGTGAAACAGTCGAATGTTTTCCACTCTTGAATGTAAAGATTTACCCGTATCATGAACAATAACACATTCAATATGGCGTGATAAACTGCAGTCAATCAAACGTAGAAATCGAAGAAAGCACCTACAAATTATTTAAATACTTAGTTTTCTTTTCGTATCATTACTTCAAATATTATGGCTGGAACTTGATTATAGAATATAAAGTATTTACTGACCCATATCTGTATAGATGAAATCAGTGTTTAATATAATACATCAAGAACATTATAATATGTCCCCCAAAAGATTGCCAATATCATAATATTCATCTTTATATTCATATTTCTATAATTTGAGAGTGAGGATCACAATAAGGGTTAATTTTTTGATGAAAAATGCACATGAATACACTTGATCGGTATCACTTGATCGACAATAAACAAATCAAAGCAACAACACCGTCTGGATATTTATTTCTAAGTCGAGACTATCAAGTCCATCCACCGTTGGTTTTTTAAATTAGAACCAAGGGCAGAGATCTGATTTGGCTTTCCCTAGATATCCATTCAACGGTGCTCCATGACGTAGATTATCGAAGCATTGCTTTTGTGTCGGCGACGTTAAAAATTGCTAACATGAATGCTTGAGTTATTGATATTGTTCAAGGGAGTTCAGAAAGATGATGAAGCATTTTTTATTAGGTTCTTGAGGAGAAAATGAGATGACAAGTCACGAGTGCAACAATGTAAAAAGAGAAATATAGACGGATGGAAAATAATGAGAGACATAGTAGGAAGGGATTAAACGGGATAAGCGAATGAGAAGAATAAAACTTATTATTTATCTTTTTTTGGACTGCCCACATGTCATACATTTAGAAGTATATGGGGTCACTGCTTGTACCCTATAATGACGATGGAGGTGTCGTGGTTTAGTGGTTTATTCACTTGACTCTCAATCGTAACGTTGAGGGTTCGAAGCCCAGCCGACACTAAAATCCTTTGGCAAGGGGTAAATCATACCTCAAAGAGTTACAGTTTCATTTTCAACAATCCGCCTATGAAATCATATGAAAGCTTGATAACTTTAACATTCAACTCAATGAAACTCTCGTCATGGAACCAATGTTTAATCTCTCTATGTATATTTCTCTTTATCGCCGGTTTGCCTTGCGTGTTTCTAATAGATGCCATGCTGACTGTTCAATTTTCGTTAATACACTTGGCTGATTAAAACCAACATGGCGTCCACATTTTCGTAATGGCCGCCTCCCAAACGAAAGGGCCGGGTCGTACACAATAAATGAAATCGAGTTTTTCTTCGATGCCTGGCTTCGGTTTCGCTGCACCCCTTCGGAGCTGCAAGCTAAACCCTGCCAAATTACAATCGTAATTGTATTTAATCCCCCACCACTCTACACCCGCCAGGCTTGTAATGCACCGTATGTCAAACACTCCAACACCGGAAATACCAATCCACTCATTAGGATTAAACTAGAACATAGGAAGAGAGATATGGGAGGAAAGACGGGAAGATAGAAGAGAGAGAGTATGAGAAAGAGAGAGAGAGAGAGAGTTAGGACATGTATAATAACATAAATATATATATTGAGAGATATGGTGAGAGATGCGAGGTAAAGGGTGAGATGACAAAGAGAGGGAGGGAGAGAGAGAGAGAGAGAGAGAGTTAGGACATGTTTAATAACATAAATGTATATGTTAAGATATATAGTGAGAGATTCGAGTTAAAGGGAGAGATATAAGGACAGAGAGGGTGAGAGAGTGAGAGAGAGAGAGAGAAAGAAAGAAAGAGAGAGACATAGAGCCAGGATAAAGTTTTTGGTCAAAAACATTTGGGGTTTGGTGATTGGTAGAACAAGGTTTCTGTCGGATCAAAGAAGAATTATTTATATACTCAAATATAATATAACCCAATATAAGAAACAACGACGACAACAAAGAGGGAACAAAAGGAGAACGTAAGTGAGGTATCTAGCGAGGGGGGAAATTATGAACGATAGGGTGTAGATGTAGATCTCATTCACGAAAATCTAACGAATAATACATGGAGATGAGATTAATGTGGATATGTCGGTGTGACTGAGATATGAGAGCAATCTCCAGATTCCTGAATAATTATGATTGAGAGAGTGAAAGAGAGAAAGAAAGAGAGAGGGGAGACATTAGAGAGAGAGGATGGAAGAAAGAGACAGAAAGAAAGAGATAGGGGAGAAGAAAGGTGAGAGGGAGAGAGAGAGAGAGAGAGAGAGAGAGAGAGATGTAAGATTATCTTTATCCTCGTTGACATGACTGATGACTGAAAGGCTTACTTTGATATCACGAGTTAAATCCCTAACCTTTCCCAACCGTCTAATGACTTCCTCCCTGCTTTTCATCACACGACATTTACATCAGAACAATTGGCGGTCTTTGTTCAGTGTCTTTTCTTCTTCCCGATCCCCCCTTTCCCATCTCTATGTGTCTCTCCTTGTCATTCTCTGTCTCTTTATTTAATTCACCTCCTCTTTCTTTCTCCCTCTAAATATCTCTTTTCCCACTTTTTGTCTTCATGTCACCGTTTTTATCACTGCTGTATCTTTCTGCCCCTCCCTTTCTTATTTCTACTGCTCTCTTCCTCTCTCTCTCTCTCTCTCTCTCTCTCTTTTCTTCTCTCTCTCTCTCTCTATCTTTCTATCACCCTTTTTTTATGATTAAACCTTTGGTTTGGTATCATAGCACAACCAACACGTTTGTTGTTTAAAAGCCTTGTTTCACAACTTTAGCCATAGGATTGAATGAATCATCTTGGGTAGATGTGGACATGTTGCAGCTAAACCGGGCAAATACCCCCTTACCACTATTACGACTTCTAATAATCATACTGCTACTACTACTTCTACTACTTCTACTACTATTACTACTACTACTACTACTACTACTACTACTACTACTACTACTAATAATAATAATTCTACTTTTACTTCTCCTCCTACTACTGATCCTCCTCCTTCTCATACTACCACTTCTACTATGTCTTCTTCTACTACTACTACTACTACTACTACTATAACTATTACCACCATTACTATACTACTTCATATACTACTACTCTTAATACTTCTACCAACACCACTTCTACTACTACTACTACTTCTACTACCACTACTGACAAATATTTACTCAGGGCAGCCTTATCAGTACTCAAGATTCCTTCACTGATGATATTGCAATTATGAATACACGTTCTTTGTTAGGACTCATATTTTGTAAAGCTTGTTGAGATTTATGTAAACTTTGTGGTGAAGTTATCTTCCCTGCTCAATTCTGAGCCGTTTATGATATCCACATATCCTTCATCTAATATTCCGCTGGCTTCGCCTTTAAACGAAATGAAGCAGTGGAAAGAAATGGTACGTCATTGACATCAAATGATGTGAATTGAAACGAATCCCATTTTATTTTCAAACACAATCATGATTACTGCTTACAGGATATCATAGAACATAATGATGTGAATCGAACTGAATCCCATGCATTTGATTTTCAAACACACTCCTGATTACTGATTACAGGATACCATAGAACATGAAATGATGTGAATTGAAATGAATCCCACATCATATTCAAACACACGCATGATTACTGATTACAGAATACCATAGAACATGAAATGATGTGAATCGAACTGAATCCCATTTGGTTTTCAAACACACTCATGATTAGTGATTACAGGATACCATAGAGCGGAAATCATGGATGATCCTACAGCTAAACAAATATGGCGGAGACACCCAACCTATGTACCTGTGGGCTCTCAAGCCCTATACATTTCTCTTCCTTCCGCTTCCAATACTTATGACTCTGACATTCAAATATAATAATGGAAGAGACTGCTCTACAGCTGTTCGTGATTCAAAAGGATTATCAATAGGTCGATATGTATTGATCGCACTGCTATAACAGACGTGAAGTATGCCCCAATCGCATCGCACAGATGAAAGCAAAAACTGATACCTTTTCTGGCGCAAACACGGTCTAGACTTGATGAACAGGTGTTAGAAAGCCCGCTTTACACTTTTGTACGTTTTGTACAAACAATGACTAACAATCCATATGAGGTTACCGACCCAAACACTGTCTCTTCCAAAAGGTCGCAAGCTACCGGGTAAATGGTGTGTGCAGTAAATGGCAAGTATTAAATTAATAGCTATCTTGATTTTAAATCGTTGTATTAATAATTTTGAAAAGCTTATCACTTGAATTAGACTGACTATTGTAAATGTTTAAAAGGGTTTACGCCCATCAAACCAACTTTACACATGCGTGTAGCTTGGCAAATACTGGTTAACGCCATCTACGTCTTCTTTTGGACAAGTGCACCTAAACGAATGGACTTTATTAACGGTTTACAGCGACTTAATCTCTACATGGTCAGCGTTCGCGAAACAGACCGAAGTTCTCCTCACGCTTCGGTTTCGCGTATGTTTCACGCACATCATGGCTGCGGTCGCGTCGTCCGTAGTCGTATTGGCCCCGAGTCAGGCCACGAGAAAGACACGTACAGTGTAGTCTGCCAAGTTTGCCAAGAAAGTAAAGAGGAGGTGCGCATTTTCCGCGTCCCTGATGGTAAGCCGCTGTTATCATTCAAAATGTCTTCCCCTTTCGTGCCTAATACAAATCATCATCCCTGAAGTGAATTATTATGACATTTTGTTCTGAGAAGAAAACACTTAAGACATGATAAGAGTGACTCGCATACAGCTTAGCTAACCTTTTGAGGAGGAATCTTCGAGTAACTTCATATTGTTCAGGTGCATCCATTACGGCGTTGGTTGTGAAGTCTTTTGCTTCAAGGACGGACGCCATCCCGCCAGCCTTGCCTTCCCACCTAGCTGTTTACCGACTCTCCTCACGTGACCCATGATATTTGCCCACCGAATCAAACTGCAAGCCTGCAACACACTTTGCATCTAACAACTACAAGCAAGAAACGCGAGACGGTGACTGCAATTTCCAATTTCATTACGCAAACACATATTTTCTTCCGTTTCGTTATTCTCACATAACACAAGCAGATATCAAATTGCTAGAGCGTTTATTTCATCATTGTGAGTTGAAGATGACTTGAACATGATACGGTTTCACTATTATATCTTCCGGCAAATTGTCTCAATAACTACTTCATTTCCAGTATTTTGTCTTAAGAAAAGAGATCGGATTTCATTGCTACAACGGATCAAGCTTCTATTATACGATATCGAAATATATATTTTATGACAGGAATCGTTTTTTTCCTTCCTGCTTTGTTTTGCAACATCTGAAATGTTTTCATCGTAATGATGAGCTCGAAAACGAACATTTCAGAATACAGTTAATCGAGGTCTGTACAACGACAAACGTATTGACAAGGTTCTTTATTTTGTTTACTAAACAATTGTTTTGGGTATACTTATTGAAAGCTGTGAACATTAGTCTCTCCAAGCATTTAAGAAATCGTTGGAAATGCTTGCACATTTCAAAGGGGGTGTAGCATGACGAGACTACGTGTCTTTCCCATTGCCTGACTGGGGGCCAATCGGGTATGTTACGAGTACGGACGACGCGACCGCAGTAATCACGTGCGTCCAACATACGCGAAACCGAAGCGTGAGGAGATCTTCGGTCTGTTTCGCGAACGCTGACATGTAGAGAACAACTCGCTGACTACCGTTAATCAAGTCCATTTGTTTACGTGCAGTTGTCCAAAAGAATACGTAGATGGCGTTAACCGGTATTTGCCAAGCTACACTCCCTTTAAGACTCTCACTGAGTGCTGAGCTGGCAAGCAAACGGCGCACTGGCTCTCAAAATGAACAAACTATTACCATCAGCAAATATGAAGCTTAAGAAAAGTTATGTCACATCCGTGTATTCTACACATACACACCAAGTCACGACGCCAAACAGACTCTAAGCCGACCGATTCTTGGGTATTCTGGGTAATGTAATATTTCTTTGGTCTCAGTTGTCAGACTTGTCTGTATTGTAGGGCTGGGTATACTAAAGACTTCAAGTCCATTATCCAAAACGTTCCTTAGACGGACAGCACATGAAAAGAAAGCATCTAAGATGATGGTGACCGAGAAAGGATTATGGATGAGTTGCTGACCACATGTCAGTCACATCGTCTATGAGAATCGATGTGGATCAATCGAAAGACGAGTGGGACAGAGAATACAGGGCTTTCTGTTTACATCTCCTGAAACAACATCGCGTACGAATGAATCCCCTCGGGAATCCTTAGAACGTGAGTTAGGGGGATGACACAAACGTGATTCCTTCTACGTTTTATTGCAAAATGTTAAAGAGCCCAGTCCATTAAATTGATGATTTTTGTGAAAAATCATCAGCAGCTAGACACTAAGTCACGAATATTTCAAATAGGTACAATGAGACATTCAAATCATTTGTAAAGAATCATCTACACCAACCTCGACTTTCGTTTCCAATTATTTTCTTTCTTTTTTTAAGTATGGGCAAGTGTGTTTTCTATTGCTGATGTATTAACAACTTCAACGATGTTTCTCTTATAACAAACAAAAATAATTTGAGAGGATTGAAGCTGTACGAGGTTCGCAGGGAATGTAATTGTTATCTACCCACAAAAATAATGTGCGATGCTCTCATGGAAAGAATAACATCGCTTAATCAGTACATTGTCCTACAAGGTGTAACACTTAACTGAATTTTCAAATTTTTTGCAAGTATGACTAAATAATATATAACATTGGATTGTCTTGTTCATATTGAAAAAATGACTTGAAATCAAACAGAAATTAAATATTTGATACCACGGTAGAATGTATGTGCCCTTTTATGTGTGCAGAAGCAGCAGTAATACCAGATAAACAAATACAACAATAAAATGATTGTGATTGCTTTCTTGCCTGCTCATTGGAAATAAATTGAAATGAAAATTGTATAATACAGAACATTTGCCTTCGTCGGATGGATACTGAAAGGTCTTACATGACAAAGAATATTCTTATTTCACATTTCACTTTGCTCCTGGGAAATTAAGAATAATGTTCATATTTTTTTCTTTCAATTTCGCTTTGAAAATTAAAATTATCGTCATAAAGTCTTGATTATCTTCTTTTTCAAAGATTATTGCATTACTTCCAAATGCTCAAGATCATACCTTTCAACATGCTCGGGCCTGAATGGAAAAACCATGCTGCAAGTGAAATAACCAGTACCAACAAATGCAAAGCGAACTACGTCTTGAAACACGTTTAAATGAATTCGGTAGTCAATTATATCACCCTTTATCCACGGAAGCAGTAAATCAATCTGTTAATCTCCATGAGAAAATTTCATTTTGCAGTAATGACCACAAAATGATCAGTTCTCTTTCTGGATAAATACGCCCAAATCTAAGTAAATGCATAACGTAAAGAACACTATGAAGTGCGAATATCGATTAATTTATCACGAGTTGTCCGTTTTATATAAATGGAATGTTATAAATAATAAACGTACAAATACACAAACAAACAAACAAAAATTCGAATCACAAAATCAGACTTTTCGGCGCACATGATTGTCCTTAACCATAATTATGAAGTTTGTATCTTTGGTTTCAATTGCAAAACGTTAAACAAAAGGAGAAGTCAACACGATGATTGAAGGATACAAGCCAACTATAGTCCCTTCGATTTACATTTGGTGATTTATGTTAAAGTAGTACAAACACGATACCTTAAAGATTTGCAAACACGGCGAGATCCCTTACCATTTATCCCAGAGTTCAATCTTTGGGATACCGGAAGACCAATCGTTTTTTGAGAATGAGAACCCTACTCCCCTTCCCTCTTCAACGCGACTCGTGCAATAATACCTCCATGCCGTTCTTCCAATTACCATTATTACCTTCGATGCCTTGGCATAAGGCAGACTTTTACCCACATCTTGCTATTGAATAGCTAACCTTTTCATTCCCAACAATAATATACGGAGCATGGAGGAGTATTAAATGGCTTTTGAGAAATGTCAGGGAGAGCGTATGGAAGGGTTACTAAGAAAACATGAAACGAAATTGTCGAGTGGCGGAGATAAAGAAGGACCAATGGTTGCTCTTTGGATGATTTCATTTGTTCATTTTTTCATGTTCTCTGTCAGACGCAGTTTTAAGGTAGCATTACAGCCTTCACTCTGCGCCATAGATGGAGAAAAAAAGACATTACTTCACACGCGAATGAAGCAATAGTAGGCCTAATAGGATGGAGGCAGGCGCGGATCCAGGATTTCTTAGGGGACGGGGCCCAACTTTCTTCTTTTTTTTTTGCTCCCGAAAATTTGAAAATCGCGCCGGCTGAAAAGTCGCTCAGTGGGAGGGTAGTGAGCACATTTATTTTTTTGGTCCTCAAATTTTTTTCAATTTGCACCCCCCCCCCCTTGAGCGCCAGGGGGAGGGGGGGGGGCCCAACCCCCCCAAAACGTAAAAATCACGTGATTTTACATGATTTTTTTCTCAAGGGGGGG
The DNA here is from genome assembly GCA_035222895.1 of Strongylocentrotus droebachiensis. Lineage (NCBI taxonomy): Eukaryota > Metazoa > Echinodermata > Echinoidea > Camarodonta > Strongylocentrotidae > Strongylocentrotus > Strongylocentrotus droebachiensis. The sequence continues at coordinate 125,849 of JAVYIG010002476.1, read as the reverse complement.
GGGGGGGGGGGGGCGCCCCCCCTGGATCCGCCACTGGATGGAGGCAATGAGGTACAACAAATTGACTTAGAATCGACTTTCCTGAGAGATTCACTAATCATATGAATACCATCTAGAATGTGAAGTTATATTTAGCATGATATAAGTAACAGTAAAATTAGCCAAGGAAATCCCTTTTTACATGTAGTCTTTCCGAAGGTTTATATTTCCGAAGGTGTAATATCACCGTTTATAGTTCAGACGTTTTGTAACGACAAAAATAGAACAGAGCTGTATTTCGTTATCGTAGTAATGAACGCCCGGTAACGGAGGCTTAAAGGGATCCGGTAACTTTGTCTCACTGAATATGAAACAAAAACCTTTAGGTCAGTCAGGAACCCCATGACTTTTACAAGCCGATCGCCAGTCTGATTATCAAGATATTTATGATTGAAATTACAAATTTTGAAAACCGTTTGCCAAACGGTTTTCATAACACTACAGTCTATTTGGGAAAACGAGTATGGTAAAACCGGTCACCCAAAGATTTTTACTTTTTTGAGGCACTTCTTGATCATTTTGAAGCACGGTTTTTTCAGGGCTTCAATATTACACCATATCACAGACACTAATAACACGTAGGGCCGTGCATCTCAGATTTAACATTGTCAAACGATGCCTTTAATGCGCGGAATTATGAAACTTCGGATAACAAAACCTTCATAAATATGGATGCACCCCATCTCTTATCTCTATTCAATATGTCACCTTGGTGTTGCTGCATGTAACGGTAGATTAGCTTGACAAGTGAGTGACGGAGAGGTGGAATTCAGTTAGAAGCAAACCACATGTCACCCTACATAAAAGCCACAATGGGGGTATTGGTCAGCATTAAACATGGCTTCAAGGAATTTAATCTAGGCAATCCTCCCTCGTTCAGCGACTGTCAAAATGACAGATACCTTTCAAAGATCCCTTTTGGGTACAATCCCCCGTTTTGAGTGCTGTTTTGAAAACTGCGATTTTGAAGCATTGTGTATATTGCCAGGCGGCTACTTTACCATCAATTATTGGATTGATATAAGAGAACTTGTTTAAAACAGATATCAATTCATCGATAATGGGTTTTCGCCTCACGGAAGAGGGGAGGAGATAATTATGCATGAAGAGTTATCGTACAATAAACCAAATAAATGAGTTCAAAGGGACCCTCGTTGCTATAGCGTGTTGTAATCATATTTGTTCCCTATTAAAGCCTTGAAAATTAAGAACCAGATTAACGTTTTACCATTATCGGGGGTACGCATGGGGAGTAGACTTAACACCACTATAAGATGTTCTACGATTACTAAACGCTGTAACGACACTGTTATGCACAACGACTATTAAACAAGGGTTTGTGCCTAAAAACTAGGCGAAAATATGGAACAGAGGTCGACCCCCTCGATGTTCTGCGCTTTCAGCGCTTCTACTCCACTTGTTGGCGATCTGGGCTAGCTGATTATGTGGTATGCTGTATAATTTCAGTGGTTTAAATCCGATTGGGTTCCCGTAATCATCAGAGGTCCAGCCCTCCAGCTCAACCACAATCAAATAATTTGATTAGATACTAGTCAAGAAAACAGTGCCCGTTTTGTACATCCAACATGTGTCTTCGCCTAACCCTCCCATTTTGTCAAGTTATAGAATCACATGCATAACCTATGTTTAAGGCATGGAACGCCTGCTTATGTTAAAATGTTCGGTATGAAACTCATCTAAAAACATACATAATGAAACTTAAATACAGGCGTTTTAATATGAAAAGGGAATTCGCTGCATAAGGCACCACGCAAGATGATATGACAGATTTTGATTCCAGTTTTATCTGACGTTTCTGTTTTATGAAATGATTTTGAGGTATCAAATATTAAATGATGTATATCATAAAGACGGTAAATTATCTATATTGATTAAACAGTCTAAAACTCTTTTTCTTTTACTATACAGTAAAGAAGTAATATTGATGGTATCTGAATATCACCATGTCCTCAAGGTAAATAGCGTACATAGTTGAGTACCCTGCTTTCAGAACAACGCATTGGTAATGATCAATATAATTATTACTAATTTGGGGATGTTCTTTTTTTCAGTGAGAGTCAAATATGGATCATAACACCTCCATGAATTTGTGTTGGAGAATAGCCAACTATCAAACATGTTATCTTGATCATTTACTCATTTAAAGCTGAGTTCAGTTGAGGGACTCTAATCTTTTCTCATCCAAGAAACTGATAGTCTGTTTACGATCGCAGGAACTATTGTTTAACCCTAATAACAACATAATTGCTCATAGACCTCCCCTTGACTTCTCTCATTTTTCTCAAGCTATATACATTTCCGTTCGTTACAGAGAGGAGAATCTCATTATCCTGAAACGTAGGTGAACAATTTTACTTAAAAACAGGTAGATTGGGTTTTGGTATCTGAACCTTTCCTTTCTGTTCGGGGTTTAGGGCAGTGTTTAAAACGTTTATCTAATGGCGACGTTAATTCGTGGTAAAGGGCGTATTGTATTACGAGGGTTGTTCTCCTCTTGTTACATTTATCCAAAGATAATTGCTTGATCTTTCTGTCTTGTTTTTCCTTGACTACCATATATTTATAAACGGTGATGGGTAAATCGCTAACGGCTTAGGGAAATAAATGAATTTCTTTCAAATTAGGAATAGCCGCTACGGTTAACTTTTAATACAAGGAGAACAACAAATACAAGTCTTAACCTCTTCACTACTGAATTCTCTTACTCCCATAGCCTTACCACAGGGGTACTCAGTTCTTGTAGACAATGGGTTAAAGATCGAGATGAAAATAGGTAAACATTTAACGTAGCGAAGCTTGAACACTCTGATTGTGTAACATCAGACTGGTATAACAAGAAAATCATTATGACACGGCCAGTTAGTGTATTATTTATGTATTTATTTAACTAGCAGGTAAAATATAGATGTGTTTTTAATAGGAGTCAAGGAACCTCTGAATTTGATTTTTTTTTTAAAGATTGCAAAAGGATTAAGCATCTGTGGTCAAACTACTTTCGACCATCAGTTTCCTCAACCGAAAGAGACCGTTTTGATGTATCAAGAAACGTACGTAAAATATAACTCATAAACGTTTGATACACTATACCCATCATTAACGAACAGTTATGTGTTATTTTTTTCATTTTGACATAAAGAAGTTCCCTTTCGGTTTAATTTCCATAATTTTGTGACTTGTACAGAATAAGCCATCCTTTTAAATCATAAATGTCATATTCACCGATCCCTTTTTTTGTTCGTGTTCATTTCTGTTCGATTGCTTTGATGGGTCGACGGGCGCTGAGGCAATCGCGATAAAATGTCAAATGAAAGGGCTTTTATATTCCAAGGTCTCCTTCAAAATACGATGCTGGAGAATGCTGAGAGCATATCTGCATGACAATAATCATGTAATCCATCTCCCTCCCGGCGCAAAAAGAGGCATTTTCTTCGTATTTCCATTAAAATTCGACCAAACGTATTGGCATGCAGTTACTGATATTTATACAAGTGAAACTACCGAGCGATTGGTTTAAAGCAAGAATCGCAATGTACTGTAGATCACCCTATTGTCAATGGTAATATATCTAAAATGTGTCTCGTTAAATCATGCAACACTAATGCATATTAAAGGGAAATTGTACCTGTACTGAATAATAAACAGGCTCTCTAGGTATGCTCGTTGCACAGGAAGAGTCAGTTTGCTGACGTAGAATTCCGCCTACACGGGACTGACGAACCATGTGACTGTTAAATCGTTAAAAATGAATTGTGCTATTAAGTGCACAGTGCAAATATTGCCATGCATAATATATTGACGGATAGGTCAATTTCCTCCATATGTTTTATTGGCGCAATGAAAACACAATGACGCTTCATGTTTAGCAGGCAATAGTGTTTGGCTTTTCATGTCACTCTAACTATCAATAGAAATGGAGAGAAATAACCAGGATATGACACTATTAGTGCTGTTGCATTATGGGAACAGTATGTTGTAGAACGTGCAAGAAATAGAGAGCACATTCTAATCTAATCTAAGTTAATCTAAGCATCTTATAGGAGAGCGTATATCTGCTCTTCTGTTTTATTTTTAAGGTTTTTATTTCCTTCACTTGTAAAGAAGTAAAATAGACGATTAACCGCTGGAAACTGTAATGACATGTGATTAATTTATCAAACAGTTTAATAATAAGTATATCACAAAGGAACGTTAAATCTCTTTCCTTGACTTCATTTAATTGTTTCGGACGTGAATAAATTTCATTTTCATAACCCGATTTAGAATACCAGAGTTTATTTATTTATTTGTTTTGCTATAGGATTAAAGTGGAGACTCTATATAACTTTATTTCTTGCCCATTTCAAAATATTAATACAAAGTGCAGAAGAAAAAACAAAAAACGGCTACAGACAGCGCATTCGTAAACAATATGAGGATGGCCCTGGAAATTGCAGTGTGTTACAAAAAAAGCAACAAATGTTCTAATCAGATTACAAAGACTACCGAAAAAAAGCTTGTATAATTCTATAAATGCCCACTCAATCATGATATGTCATTATATTGACCTGAACGCATCCGTTCAAACGTGTTCGGTGGGCCAAAAGATAAATTGACGACAGCACTTTCAAAAGAAAAATGTCGGTCTGAGAATGGACCATGAAATTCGATTTGATGAATATATCAATAAATAAAGGAGGTATTTTTTCGCCTGTGTTTTGTCACTGTTCTATACCTTCACAGGTCTCGAATTTTCAAGTGCGCGCGTCAATCAGATCGAAGTTCTTGATTTTGATGGTGAAAAGAAATAAAAAGAGAAGGAAACTGTAAACATCACCTACCATTTTCTAGCGTTGCTGCATCACGATATTAGAAACTGTTCACCGTGTAACCCGATTTCAACGGTGTAGAGCAGTAGGAAGAGATTTCTTGAGCGTTCACATCGAGAAACAACCATGAACATGTTTTTATGCTGGTTACTCACGATACCATGAATGGCAAAGTTTAAAATTTAATATTACGGAGAAAGATAGAGAGAGAAAGAATGAGAGATGCCTTCTACATGGATAACTGTGAGTGTGCGGTTGAGAAGTGTTCTTAAGACGCTGCTTGAGTGCGGACATAATGTCAAATCATCACGTTCATAACCGCATCGAATACCAAATGCGGAAACAATTTACTGAATTTGACACGCAAAATTTCAAACTCACTCTCCTTTTGTTATCTTAATGAAGAAGGTATATCTAATGGCGGAAACCTTGCCCTTTACTATAGTGCATAATAAATATATAACAATCTCATATATGCAAGGAATAAATATGCCTTGTTAGTAATGCCTTACCGAATTGCAACAGGAACTATGGGATACGTTTTCTCCTCACTCAATTGTCCGTTTCACTTTAAGGTCACTTGATTCTTCTAATAAACATTATTTATATAACATATTATTCGACCCTCACCCACTCCACCCACTTCGCCCTCTACGGTTATATGATAACAGTAGTTGTATTTAAAAGGTGCTTATTCCGACACAAAGCGCAGAATACTGATTATTAAATTGGACTCCTATTACGTAATACCAAACGCCCTTGCGTATCAAACAAAATATATATCTTATATAACATGCTTTTTATAGAGCATTATTCCTTTTTATTTTTACTCAGGGTACAATGTGGACGAACTTCTTTTCAGCTTTTACGACCTTTCATGATAGGGGTTCGAAATTCTCTCACGAACGTGTCAAAAGCTTTGATTTCCTACGATTAGGCGTTGATGGCGGCTGGGAAGCGTTGTCCAAGGCCTATTCACCAGCGGAGGCTTGTTCGTGTATATGGGGATATAATACAACTGGAAAATCCTTTTGTAACACCTTCTTTGATCAAGGAAATTAGACGCAGATGTTTTAGTTTTGTGACTTACATCGACTCCATAACAGGAAAGCTATTTCAATGTACCTACACGCCTGAATTTCGAGAGGCTATTCAACACGTATTACAAAGACTGAGGTCAGTAATATGACGCACCTCTCGATAATTCAATTCATATATTTTCCATCTTTAAAAAAGAACAAATATAACGGAATATTAACACATTGCATTAAAATAATAATATAAACATAAAATAGAGGGATACCCTCAATTAGCAAGTTGTTTGTATGCAGTGAAGTATACAATTGTATAAACATCGCTGCTCAAAAATGTGGTAGAGGTTGCCGATTATGTGGTAGCCTTCCTAATTTCCATGGGCCTATATCTCCCTATCAGCCTTGTACGCTTATGGAAGTATAAATGCAAAATATTAACACTTTCTCTCGTTTACGAAGCGATCAGAACAGGAAGTGCGTAAGGTATTGGCGGGTAAGGCAAATATGGACAAGATTACCACTTTCGCTCTTTAACATAATTATCTAAGTCTAGGTTACTCGTAAACATTTCTACGTAATGTAAACCCTTATAACTCTCATTCAAGACCATACATGCCACTGAGGCAATCCCACACAACTACTTGAAGCCAATAAAAATTACCTTCTCTGGGCTTTTGCTTGCTCCCCTAAATCACAAGCAAAACTGAGAAAAACAATCGCTTATTCTATGCATTCTTTACTTTTGCAGCGCAAACTGATTATTACCATGGGATTATATTTTGCGCAATAAGTTTTGTTAAGTCAACATTTCTCGTACAACGGAATGAAATGCTCCACTGCAAGAAGAAAGCACAATAATTATTCACGGTGAAGAAAACCCATTCATGTCGTATCGAAAATTGACTCATGTATTGCCTAGAATGTCTGTATTAAAATCTCAAAGTACGTTTGAAAACTTGCAAATTATTTACGGATCGAGAACACTCATATTTTTAGAATGATTCATTAACAGGGACGGTGGTAACGGCAAGCCAGTCACAGAGTGCAGTTCCCTCATAATCATGTGGACTGAAATGAAATGGAGACAGGGAGAGGGAGAAAAAAAGAGAGAGAGAGAGAGAGAGAGAGAAATATAGAAAGAGAGAGATAGAGAGAGAGAGAGAGAGAGAGAGACAGACAGAGAGATGAAGGCTCAGGAAATGCAGAAAGAGGAAGAGGGAGACTGCATGGAGAATACTAAACGAGTGTGAGTGCGGGTGGATTTTGAGATGTGGTGTTTGCATGTGCATCTGTGATCGAGATGTTTAATATGAAAGCAGAGGCGGAGGAGCCCGGGGCAGGGGGGTACAGTTCCCCTCCCCCATTATTTTAGGTCCCCCTAAAATGCCCATTTTTACGTAGAAAAGGTGCATGGCCCTTTTACTTCAGATAAGTGCCCCTTTTTATTTCTAATAGGTGCCCGTTCCACAGTCCTAGAAATGCCTCTTACCACCTCGGACAAGTACCTCCTTCACCTATGATAATTAAATAAAATCTAAGGGGTGACCCTTATTTTGAAAAGTGCCTATTTTCCTTTGTATGTCCTCTTTACTTCTCCTAAGTGACACTTTCACTTCCGATAAGTGCCCATTTCAATTTGACACGTGCCCTTTATCCTTTCTTATTTTTGCCATTTTTCTTTTGATAATGCAGAATAAAATGGTTTAAGCAGTCTCTTAGACCATGTAAAGAGAGTAAAAACATTGAAATCGTCCCTGATGATTTAATCACAATTTAGGGGTATTTTATATAAAAAGGTTTCCCTTTTGAGGTGCCCCCTATCCCCCAGAAAGTGCCCTTTTTGTTAATACCCCCTACCCCTTTGAAAGAAGCTCCGCCGCCCCTGTATGAAAGAGATATTGAGAGAGAAAGAGAGAGAGAGATATCGGGCGCAAGGGAGGGGGAGAGGAAAAACAGAGTATATGGAAGACAGAAAGGGCAAAAATTGGTGAAGGGAGAAAAAAAGAAAGAAACGTTATAACCTTAGTCGGCAAAAAATTAGTTTGCAGTAAAAAATGAAAACGCGTGACGTAAGATGATGAATTGTTTCTCTTTGTTCGCAATTAAGCAGGTGTTTCACAACAAAGTCATTAGAGAAATCAAAACTCACTTAGTTATTCTGACCTACAATCAAAACTCGTATAAAATGCCAATGGCATGGCTAGGGAAAGGGGGAGGGGGGGGGGTGTCTGACATATCATTACTTTAGATTTTTAAAAATATAAGATTTTTAAAATATCAGCGTCAACACTCGCTTCTATTCCTTAAGCTATCAATAATTTTTTTATCTTAAAAAAACATGCTAAAAATCTTTATTGTATTATCTTAACCTGGAAGTAAATGAAAACCTTCTCTACCCAATCGATTGTATTACACTATGTTGTGAACTGCTTGAACGAATGACAAACTGTAATCACTTTTAGTGTTAGTGTTTGCACGTCTGTTTATACAAGGTTCTTCTTAATTAACACATTTTAACAGAGTGTCATATCTAATGCAGGTGAAACATGATGACTCTGTAGACTGTTTACTTTAGTCTGGCTAAAACATATGGATTGCAAGAGGGAATCATGAGCAGGTATAATGTTTGGGTGTGTCCATACGAATTGACCTTTCTGACTGTTTTGATGATAGACATAATGGCGGAATGGGCAGCGAAAATCTCCAAATTTGATTCAATCGTGAAGACATTATTGTCCATATGGCACTACTTTTTTTTGAAGTTCCTGACTCCAACACGATTATCTTCTGATTGTCGAAACACACGAAAAAGACATGTAAATGCCTGGCGCATGGTTGACTATGGGATTCGAAATTCAATAAATTCTCAAAAGTCCTAAATCGCGTCAGGGATATCAACCCTGGTATGGACACACCCTTTCTTGACGCGATCGCTTTCCACTTGTTGTTTGAACGAACCTTTTCATTTGAATCATATCGATATCTTGTTCAAACACTGTGCTAAGTGACATGGTAAATAGCACAAGACAGGTCCCGTTTGTCTGCTTCCGCGATCTCTGTCAGATGCATCACGAAAAAATTGATTCTTCGTGAACACAGTCGAAAATCTGTTTTAAAACCGAGGCTCGCGTTCTCCGACAAAGATTCATCGGACGCCGGGCGCTGCTATAGCTCAAATTCAACGTAGCGACATAAACGAGATTACCTGTGGCGCTTTGTAATTCACGTTGTACACGGTGCGTCAATTCGTTGCGAAAGTATCTGCGCCAATCAAGCCTATGGAGGCAATAAGTTCATGTGTCAATAACGCAAGGCAATGTTTGCACTGTTCGTTTTGTATTTACATCTTTATGCGATCTCAACCTTACATGTCGCCCAAGGGCGTGGCACTCGCTGACGTAGTCTTACGTCAATAAAATAACGCCTCGTTAACGGCGGGCATTAGTTAGACCAATGTGTGAGTGTACTCTATGATGTATTTTGAAATAATCTGAGAAAACGGTAAACCTTTTCACCGTATGAATTTTCTTTTTCTGAGGAACAATCAGAAAACGGTAAATTAACAGAAAACGGCAACAACCTAGATTTTTAGACACCAATTACATCGAAATGGATCGACTTTCAACCACATCTGTGGGTCATTATTATTTTTCAAATAATTTTAGATAACGATATATCTTTTCACCGCATGAATATATACTTTTGAGAAACAATCAGAAAACAATGATAACCTAGATGTTTGGACACCAATTATAACGAAATGGACCGCGAGTGGACAGAACCCTTTTAACCACATCTGTGGGTCATAAGACTGACCTGTATATATTACATTCGAGAGTCGAGAGTGCATATGGGTCACGAACACACCCTCAAGAAACGTCACTTTATAATGAAAGAAATCGATCCTTTTCAGTGATATGTGTGTCTTTCACTTACCCACTGACCACTGCTCGTCCATGCACCATACTTTAATAATTTACATGACCTATATTCAGAAGAGAGTGGTTTTCTCCAGGAGTGAAAAGTTCAAACCAGAATACGAACGATAACTACTTTGTTTGTAACCAATAATTGTATAATCATCGAGACATTTTCATTCAACGTTAAGAAGTGATATGCCGATGATGTTGGTAAGCCTGGCCTATTAGCTAGTAAAATAGATGGTAAATTATGATATTATGTGATCAAGTAAAAAGAGACAAAACTTCAAAAACAATATACTAATGAGCACTGACTGATATTTAGTATTCAACTTATTTAAAACATCTTATCAATTCACATCAGTGTATATGGGACCAGATGACAATATCTACAGAAACAGCATAGTAATGAAGAAGAAGGAATATAAAGGCGTGAGAAGCTAAAGCAGATATGATATAAGTCACGACCTTTTCTTTGTGTCTGTACTGCAGTAACATAAAACATGAAGTAATTCATAAATGATTTCCACGTATATGGAATGTTAAAGGATTTGTCTCTATGCTTAGTAGAGCACACACACACTGCACCCTACAAAAGAGCAAATGCAGTTCTTGTCTTGTCTTGTATATTGTTTAATGGGAAAATATAAATATTGGTATGAATAGCACTGGTTAACGGGGGTCTAGCATGACCACGGACGACGCGACCGCAGTATTCACGTGCGTGCAACATACGCAAAACCGAAGCGTGAGGAGAACTTCGGTCTGTTTCGCAAACGCTAGCAAAATGACCGTTAATTAAGTCCATTAAAGGTAAAGACCAGTATTGGAAACGCCCCAATTTCAAAAAATGAAATGGAAGCTCTCATTACCAATCATGTAAAGAATATGTTTTGACTAATACATGATGATAAAAAATTTGCCGGGAAACCGCCTACTAATATTTTGGTAAATTTGTTTCTCTCATGGTCGTGTGAGAGATATAGGGTAGTCCCATATACATCTTTCTGTGTATAGTGCTTGTAACTTTACGAAGAATGGGCCAAATTTCTTATCATGTTGATGATTCCAGAACCTTGCAGATGCTAGATGCTAGATGATCAACCTTTTCTGATCGATTCCACAACGTTTCTTTCACAATGCAATCGCATGACCATTACTGGTCTTTACCTTTAATTTACGTGCAGTTGTCTAAAAGAAGTCGTAGATGGCGTCGAAAAATTATTCGCCATGCTATAACTCCTTTAAGTTTCTACAATCTCATCAATTTGCCACACTATACTGCATTGATGATTTACATTAATCAAGCCGTAATCCCACCTCTCTCTTCCAGTTTTCCTGAAATAAAAAACAACATTCTGTTAGATAACGGAACAGCTAAGACATGTAGAATAATGAAAAGGTAAGCAATGTTTTCAGTGAGCCTGTATAATTTACAGTATGGGAAAAGGGTCGGAAAATTCTGGAATTGAAGCACCTTGAGAAGATCGCATGTCAAAGCAAAAGCGGACACTATAAGGTTTAAAGTGACTCGGTAACATTGTCTCAGATTCTGAAACAAAATTCTGGATTTTAACTCATGCTGCAATGACAGTTATAAACCTTTAGGTCAGTCAAAAATCCCATGGCTTTTACAAGCCGATCGCCTGTCTGATTATCAAGATATTTATGATTGGAAATCGAAATCAAATTTTTCCGTTTTCCTAACGGTTTTTATAACACTACGGTCTATTGGGGAAAATGAGTATGGTAAAACCGGCCACTCAAAGATTTTTTACTTTTTTGATGCACTTCATGATCATTTTGAAGCGCAATTTTGTAGGGCTTCAATATTACTACATACCTCAGACACTGATAACACGTAGGGCCATGCATCTCAGATGTAACATTGTTAAACGATGCCTTAAACATGACATAGCACAGTTTAATAAAGTGTTTTTTTACTTTTTTGAAGCACTTCATGATCATTTTGAAGCGCAATTTTGTAGGTCTTCAATATTACTACATAATATCACAGACACTGATAACACGTAGGGCCATGCATCTCAGATGTAACATTGTTAAACGATGCCTTTAAAAGGACATAGCACAGTTTAATAAAGTGGATAGCCGGTGAAGTAATAGCGTGGAAAGGATAATTAACTCATCACTTCATCATTAAACGTATGACCAACCATCAACGAAGTGAGGCGAGGCATCATTTAAGGAAAAATGCATATCATGACCTTCTTATACACTCCCGACGGAATACATTACACTTGTAAAACACGTTGAGCCAAGCAAGGTTATGGGTGTCCCATTTTATTGATAAGAGGGTCAAATATATTTCCGATGTACTAATATCTCGAATATAATTTTGTAAAATATAATCTATACGCCCCCCCCCTTTCAGATGGATTTTTTCACCTTGTTTGAGAAGAGGGCTTGGTACGATGTTGAATATTTATGAGTCTATGAATATATAATAAATAGTAGGTTTTTATTTTGTGGTAATACTTAACAATTAGTGTAATGTTGAGAAATAATATGAAAACGTTACAAAAGTACAAATACAAGAGCAGACACAGTATGATGTAATATGAAGTATCATTCATTTCGATAGGTGTGGTTAAAAGTTCCACCAGCTGTCTTTTTTTTGGTACTTCTACTTAGCCACCCCTCCCACAAGAAGAAAATGAAACTTACTGAATCTGAATCTGGATCAAAGATGTGACACCCTATAACAGATTTTAAGGGAGATTTTTTTTTTTTAAACGAACAATATTACTTTAAAGTACATTTACCGAGATGCATTTCTCTGAAGAGACTATTTCCAGCTCCTTTGATCGTTCTTCTGCGTTTTGGTGCGTTTCATTTGTTTGTTTGTGACAATTTATTGGTATGTCTTTCATGCGAACGTCTCACCCTAAACCCAATAAAGTAATGTGCAGAATATAATTTCGTTCGACATTCTTGGGTTACAAAGAATGAGTACAAACGCAATAAACAACGACCACATCAACAATTGCATGTTAAAAGCCTCGTGCTGTCTGGAAAAGCTTTCTTCGTCGCAATGCAGATGCGATCGCAAGCAATAACAACCGTGACTTGGTGAAGTACAGTTTCATTTCATTATTCCTTTAATATCCAATTGTCCACGAACTTAAAGAACAAAAGGTCACCAGGACCATAAAGTGCATGTTCCCATGTACACGGTGAAATACACGTAAGCAAATAAAAACGAATTGCAGAAATGCAGAACTAATATAATGAGAGCGAATTGGATGAAATGAATTGTTTTCGTTTGTTTTGGATGTTAGGTTCCTTTCCCAGTAGACTCTAAATATAGATGTAAAGGGGAAAAGACTGGCAGAGCTGGTAAACAGGTATAGCAGTTTACGTATGGCGACGATTTTATCAGGCTTATATTGTATGGTTTCAGATCAAGCTGTTTGGTGCAGATGCATTCATGGTGATAAATCTCTTATTTTGAGACTTAAAGAAGATGAATTTATGCTGAACAATTTTGGCAAGTATCATGGAAATAAATGGAAAGAGAGAAAGACAAAAAGTATGTGTATTTTAATAAAAAGCTCTCCCTCGTTGTGCCCTGGCATATACAACAATCTTCATCTGTAACTCAACTCATGTTCTGCAAGAAACGGCTAATGCCATGTTTTTGTTTGTTTGCAGTCCCGTCGGAATTAACCAATTATCCAGTATCAGTTATTAATAGCAGATGTTTATGAATATGGTCCAAAACTACACGCAACCATTCAAATTACGTGAAATCAATTTTTCAAAAGGAAGTAATCGAATTACCAGTTGTTTAAAGATGAAGTTGAGTTCTGGTCATGCGATTGCATTGTGAAAGAAACGGGGTGGAATCGTCCATAAAAGGTTGATCATCTAGCATATAAGAATTTGTGTGTATGGCAAGGTTCTGGAATCATCAAAATGATAAGAAATTTGGCCAAGTCTTGGTAAAGTTACAAACACTGTACACAGAAAGATGTATATAGGACTACACGAACACGTGGCGTAAAATTCTACCCTGGAGTTTTACGATGTTACATGATATGAAGGCATTTGAAGAGCCATGTTTTTCAGGGAACATATCTTATCTGATGTTCTTCCACACTAAGAATGATAACGCTCACAAATTGTTTTTCACCTCTTCCCAGAACTCAACCTTCTCTTTAAGCAAGTTTAATAAATAAGGCACTTGCGAGTGAATGCATCAATATCTGACTTGAGTACGAAATATCATTTGCCAGAATTATGTAATATGAAGAAAAAAAAATGTTCATTCGAAAATTCCGCTAACGGCAGCATATGGGAAATTGTTCGAAATAACTGAAGGGGTTGACTTAAAACTTCTTCGTTTAAGGGTGCTTACCTAAAGTAGATGAAACCAGAATTTTGTAACTCACCACTTGCGATCTAAACTTCGAAGCTTTCGAACCTTTGTCTGAACTCTCTTTCTTTATCTCTCTCAATTATCTGCTATATCTCGCGTTCGATCGTGTCAGAAAGCTGTCAACAATCGTGTTACTAAGTGTTTTTTGCTCTCTTCTTCTATAGTATCGGGAGCGTAACAAGTGGGCTGTGATTGCGTGTTGTCGCAGGGAGATAACACCTTATACATGCGCGGTAGAAAAAAGTATTAACTGATACAATATCGAAACATTGGGTGTTGCTGTCTTTTGTTCTCTTATAGATGCAACAAAACCGAGCTGAACTTCCGTAAACAGCCGTGGTTTGATGGAGATCCGCTTGTCATCGATTAGGTGGTTGTTCACGGGCTCGGTAAGATCTGGAGCCCAACTCATCATGCTAGCGCGACCTAAGGATATTAACCCCCTCACCCCTATCTTTAACATAAAGTTAAGTTCAGTTTTTGCGATTGGAGAAACTATTTGAGAAGGTAGACTGAAATATAGGCCTTCTTAAGAATGATTACGCATTTTTTAGGTTTAGGAATCATCATGTTAGCAAACTGACCTATAATCTGGGTGAAAATTGTATACAGATAAAACTCTGAACACAGAAATGAGGGAACTACACAAAATGTGTGGAATCAAGATTTGTCTAAAGTTTTTAACTTTTTCTTGTTAAATTATGAATATCAACCAATGCACGTTGTCTTAAATCTTCTTTATGTGATGGTTGCAAGTATGGTATTCTACCATTTGGGAAACAAAATTATTAGAAAGTTCACACAATGGTTTTTTACCTTTACCAGAACTCTAAACTTCTTTTTAAAATTATTTGTAAAATGAAATGCAATTGACACGCATTGAATTGCTATAATCTATCCTGAACGTGTTTGTCGTTTGCTGAAAATCGGGTCATGCGAATTAACACTGCAATAAATCTATAACAAGTGGGTAGGTTCAGCAGTTCAAAGGTCACATAATATCTGGAATTTCCATGTGTAAAAATTACAAAATTTGGAAAGTGTGTTTCTCATCAATTCCCTTGAAATATACAGAAGTAAACTAAACGCCTAAAAGACAGTTCGTCTTCGGACCGATAACAATAAGGGGGGGGGGGGGTGAGAAGAAAAAAAATCCCCATCCCTGGAGGAACAGAAACATGAGGAGACCCCACGTAGGGCAGTGTATTTTGTCAGTCATGGATATGCAGAGAGATGTCGAGTCACCATGTATTGTGTTCGCTCCTAGAACCTATAACAGGAAACCCCTCAGAACGAAACAGAGGGCAGCTTTCTGTTGAGTGCAGCGTGTGCCAGAGATGATTGTGGTATGGAGTGGCGGGGTTATTTTGGAATTAAAACAACCGGTACTGGAAGCGGTCAGTGAAAAGACCACACCGGCGTCTACCGCTGTGTTTCCACGTCGGAATTGTCGGTGTCCACATGCACTGCGTCACAATTCATGCGATTTTGTTTTCTTCTTCAGCATTTTCTTTTATTTTGCTTCCAACGCGTTGCGAGATGTTTTTAGCCCGTTCCAAAAAACCTATGCCTATGATAATGGTCTGCATGAACAGCAAACTCCAAACTAAAACATCAAAGCATGCTCTCCCTTAATATCATTGGTTTTACTAATTTGCTGATCTTTTAAAGTAAAAAAAAAAGGTGGTGGGGCTAAGGGGTGGTACTCATTATGCCTATACTTCTCTCTATAAATATAATCTCCAGCACGTACAAAACTCTCCGTCTTCTTTCCTCATGCATGCATGCCAGTGAATTTGGAGTGTTTTAGCGGGATAGGGGGATAGGGTTAATGCATGCAGACACCTGAATGAGGCTAAGTGGTTATCCGATAGAGCCGTGAGTTGCCTTTAACGGTGCCATATTCTACCCTTCTATCGATGGTCTTTGCCCCGATGATTTCAAGCCCCACTCACGGGTATAGACCTTATCGATCTATCTTATTACCTCTTCTCTTGAAGCTATGATACAGTCTGCCTCAAGAGAAAGTAATGAATTACACATTTAAGTTAACCATCTTTTTTTTTCGTTACTGAATCATATTTATATCATTATCGTACTTTGGTATGGTGTGTAAAGCTTACATTCATTATGAGCCGTATTTTGTTTTACGTTAATAGGTCAGATTCAAACTAAGATTAAAACAAAACATATTTATTTTGGAATCTAATCATCGTGCAATGATGAAATCGAATTTTTTTATCGAAGAACCCAATATCTGACGATATATACATATTCATCAAAATAATGGTACGTTGTGAAACGTCTTCTTGTGTGATTACTATTATGACATCTTAATATCAGTTATGCCTCCAGTCGGCTAAACTAACGCCTGTTTTTTCTTCTACAGTCCCACTCTAATATAAATTATGTTGTGATTAATGCAATGTATCGAAAAGATCGAGGTCACAACATGATTCGATTATATTCCCTCTTCCGACTACATAGTGCACACATTTCAACTCGGTGATGTTTCTATTTGTGTCAATTCGACGGTACGAACTGGACCAGAATGCGTTTGCTGTCGAGTGCAGGAAAATTGATTTAGGTCCAGACCACTCTAAAAAGCCAATACATTAGTCTCAATTCCTACCAAATACAACATCAATCTAGTATTGATGAAATAAACAATCACTACTCACAAAAAAATATGCCCTGGAGAATGACATTTGAATAACTTTCAAAATGCGACGCAGTTTTTTTTCTTCCATATGCTGTTGCAGAGACCACGTAATGTTGAAAGTCAACGAAAAGTTCTTGGCTATTCTTACAATTTATAAACGTCTCCCATTTTGATATTAATATTTTACTGGTGATGCCAATCATATAACATGTCAAGGTATAAGGACAAATGTACATATGTCGTCATTACCTCGCATGAGATACCTTTTCTTTAATTTGATCTCCGATTTTTAAAAAATGTGATCCAAACCTCAAAGTCATTGTTTGATTGCCGTGTATCGGAAATGTTGATGAGTATGATTAATTATTTAAAATAAACTATATTAGTACACGTTCAACAAGTTGATATTTTTAAAAATCTATTTCATATAGAATATCAGAATGCCGATGAAATGAATAAAAACGATGAGTTTAGCGCTCATGTTAACGTCCCATTAATCTTTTTTTAATAACAGGTGAAATGTGTGTTTGTTTACATTGATGAAAATCTTATGCATGAAAATCCGCCCAAAATAAAGAGTAAGAGAAATGAACTGTCATTGATGAATCAAAATTGTAAGCTGTACGCCATTTATCATGCGGGCTGCCAGTCATTCTTGATAAATCAATCAATCAATCAATTAATCTCAACCACAAATGAGCTATTCTAAAATGAGGATTTCAAAAATTATACGGCATCACTGCGTAACACTTACAAGATGCAACATGCACATGTTGTAACGAAAATGTGGAAACAAAGAAATATTATTTAACGCTGGAAAATGCCAAGGTTAAAACGGAAGAAGAAAAGGCGGAACTTCTATAGGACACCACAAGAAGGCCGAGGTCAATACGCAGCTAAGAAAGGGAAGAATGCCTATACTATTTGAACGTGAAGGCGGATAACTTTGTTGGATAAGAGAAAAAACCATGGCAACAAAATATTTCAATGAAATCGATGAAATAGTCCTATAGTCTGGACTTTCAGACTCCTTGGTATTTGCAGTGAGTATCATATCACTCTCTTAAACATGATGGTCACGTTTGGTCATAGCAGCTAGCGAATTTGGTAATGCTCCCGATTTTGTTTCACATTACATAATCATGTGAGTCGTCTATGTTGTCTGCCTGTCTGTCTTTTTGTCTTTTTACCCTCTCTTTCTCTCTCTCTCTCTCTCTCTCTCCCTCTTCTTTTTGTCTGCTTGTCTCTCAGTATTTCTGTATGTCTCAATTTCTCTCTTCTTCTTCTTCTTCTCTCTCTCTCTCTATCTCTCTATCTCCCGCTCTCCCCCTCTCTTAGTACTTATGAATTATCAACATCTTCATCTCTATTTTATTTTATCTTCTGATTCTTACTAACTCTTGTTTACCACCTGTCTCTTAGGCTCCGTCCCTTCTTTTTTGTCATTTTATCTCCGGTTATCTTGCCATCTTTCTAACCTCACCCCTTCTCCTTACCCCCCCCCCCCTCTCTCTCTCTCTTTCGCCCCTCTTCCACTCGGATCTGTTAACCTTATCGGATGTCGCCTTGTTCGTTTGGCGCCTCCTCCGTCGTCCATTTAGTGCCCCACTAACGTAATACCATTAATAGGCGGACCTTTATTCAACTACGAATAAAAGGTCTGCACTCCTACATACATATTGAACTTAACGAGACCAGAGCTGCGTGGAAATGTCATGTAAAAGAACGGCTAATGATCAATAAGATATGGCCACCCACTTTTCGACGATGATGTACTCAGTGCATGACTTGAAATGAAAGAAGGAAATGCTTTACATCTTAAATTAATTATAGGAACAACAGCAATGACAACAATAATCTAAAAACTGAAGTGTTGCATCACCACTTTGAAAAAGGTATAGGGATGACCACCTTTTCACAGAGGTATAGATTAACACTTAGAACATGCTGGATCCAACACTTAAAAGGTTAAATCTCGCACGTTGATATAGTATTAACCTGACATTTGTAAAAAATTGTCTATCCTCGGCCCTTTAAATGGTGATTTGACTAATTATGTACAATATTAAATTAAAGAACTTACAACAAATATTACAACAGCCAAGAATACGCCAAATCAACAATATTGTTTTAGAAAAACTGTTTCGCATGCCTGTTAAAGGTACTATGTCCCTTTTGCAGCCAACCTCAAATGCTGTAGAACTTTGCAGGAATTATGAATATGTCATGTATGTCCTATCTGTGAAATTTAAACGTTAGCAGTGTCCTCATATTCAAATTATACAAGGAAAACCGTTTACTTGCTAGACTTCACTGTCAGACACTATTGAGTGACTGACTGGCTTTTTTTTCTTCTTTGGTAATAACATACATGACAAGAGTTGTAAAGGGTACATGAGCATTATTTTGTCTACATCAATAACCCACTTCTTGTGATGGCCAAGATTAAACTGATTGAATCTTTGCGCAGCATAAAACGTATGACCATTCGGTACAATTGTCTGAAAATCAAGACTATTACTTTTGGGCTCTATAGCCCTAAAGTCGATTTGACAACTAATAGTCGTTATTTTCCCACTTGAAGACATTTTCAAGCCCCACCTTTTTTTAGGGAAGTTATAAATTAGTATTATCTTTCAAATGCAGTTGGAATTTAACTTTTTCATTTTTTTGGCCTGCAAATGGGACATAGTAGTCTTTAAATATATGAAGATAATATCTCAATGATGTCCTTCGCTATGATACTATGACACTGCGGTATATCCAGCGTATGACGTGAACCAAACGTACGCCCCCTCCCAGTTTGACGCCCCCCCCCTCCTCCTGAGTAAACAAATAATACTGTGAGTCTATTCTGATAGACCGCCTCCAATCGCTCATCAATTACCGGATACGCGCTATAATAACGTATGAAAGTTATTCTTAATGTGCACGCATATCGATGGACAAACGTAAATACATAATACCAGCCTTGAACCGTGAGTTCAAGACACCCAACAATACAGCGGCCATGTTTAGCCAGATACATTACCCGAGACCCTGAAAACCTAACTCCACTTCTAATCACGGTACGGCAGCTTAGCCGGTATGAATTCCGATTGAAAAGAATGTAACGTTAAACCAGACTATACAGATCCCTAGTTTTTAGATTGGTATGACTGATCATCCCCGGTCACACTGACAAAATCGACAGTCCGACACCGAACCGATAACAAAAAACGAACATGAATACCAATGATTGCTAATATAAAAAGAAAATGTGAGAAGAAAGAATATTACATCATAATATCCCGATTGGCAAAGGATCGGTCGGTTTTGAACCAGTTTGGCGGCGTGATTGAGGTATCTGGGGCATGAAGGCATGAACGAGACTATACAGATCCCTTGTTCCCAGATTGTTATAACCGGTCATACCCTGTCACATTGATAAGACCGATAACAGGCCGGCAACAGACCGAACATATTATTAAAGTACCTCGAATGGCCGAGAATAGGTCGGTTTGGAGTCGGTTTGGAGTCGGGTTGGAATCGAATTGGCGGTGTGACAGCGGTGTCTGAGGTATAGACCAGACTAAACAACCCACTGGATTTGTGATTGGTATGACTGATATCCAAATTACACCGGCAAGACCAACACGAGACCGGTAACAGACCGAACAAGAATCATTCCGGCCTGGAATCGGTTCGGCGGTGTAACTGAGGTTTGAGTCCACAAGACGGCTGCTTTCTCGCTCCTTACCTCTTGTTACGATTCTACTAAATGATAGAAATTGGCGAATCGTACAAATATTTTAAACATCAAAATGTTCAAATTAGAAGGTCCTTCCCGATTAGGAAAGCAAAATCAATTCGGGAATAGAGCATTAATTTCAGCTACATGCCAGGGTTTGCGCACATTCTGCATTATCAAGACCATTCATGAATATTTGAATTAATGAAGCTTCAACGTGCTGACGATGTGACAAGTTCAGAGAAATTAAATGTAAGCACTTACCATGCAAGTTCTGATATTGTCATTAAAAGGGACCTCTCTTGGCGGTATTCCTGTAAAATATTAAGAATAAATTAATAAATGGTTAACGTCCGTTGATTGAAGAAAAACAAAAAACCTATTGCAAAATCTGAAAATGTTAGATAAGTTAATTTTGAAACTAAGAAACAACAATTTCCTTCAAAGGTATTTTTCTGACTAATACTTGTATTTCGCTGCAGCGGAGTTTTCCAAGCAAAGTTTTCACTAATCATTAATCTGAAATGAATATTGTACATAATTAGTCTGTGGAAAATCATTTCCTTCTCATATGTTTTCATAGCCCTCAATTAAAAAATTTACCGCTACATAATACTATGTAAATACTATATTTTTGTTTAATAAACCAGTATATTCCTCCTGCTATCACCTTATTGTATGATTATGTTGATCACAGATAGCGATTACTCTCTTGTATTTGCCTAATTGTAGTGGTTTTTCGTGTTCCTGCATTGGTTTCAGGTGTAATAATATCAATTAAATTGTGTGAGACAAATTCTTAAAGTTAGCGCTTTGGGGGACCGGCAGAATGCGAATACCAACGTTATACAAGAAGCTATTATTATTATTATCATCATCATCACCATCATCATCAACATCACCATCATCATCATCATCATCATTATCATCATCATCATTAACATCATCATCAGCTGCAGCAGCATCTTCAAAAGCTTTATGCAGGTTGGGTGTTGACGAATCAAGTTTTAAACCTGAATATGTTTTGCCGCAATCTCCACCACACTATCAATCAGACACTTTATTCTGTCAAGATACATTACGTCATAGAGCATTCCAAAATGTCGACAGTCTTGTGTATTTAGGAGAAGTGATTTACAAGTAGCTTTATCATGTTCGTATATCAACGTCAAGTAACGACGTCATTTCATTTCTGTTTTCAGAAACGGCGCAAATGTTACCATCAGAGTGGAGAATAATATAATGCAGTTAGTCGGTCTCGATCATTTGTGTTAGCTGCATAAAGTGTTAGCCAGAGTATGGTTGCTTAAATCTATCAACAATAATTGATGTTATCATGCAGATATAAAAACACCAGCAACAAAAGCTGCCAGTAGTTATTATATGAAAGAGATTCTTAAAAACAAAAATAATTTTCCTTTTAATGAAGGACTTTCCTAAATAATATACTTTGTAGTTAATCATTCAAGATATCAATTTTTTTTCGCTGCCAATTATTCCAAGTAAGAACGAAAAACACATTTCTGCATTAAGTACAATCATGTCATGAACTTTGACGCTCGCCTGAATTTAAGAAATGAGGTTTCAGATGTCATATCAGATGACTTCAGACGTGCGTGATTGTTGAAAGTGTATCAACGATTCCTATCTATAAGTCAGGAACAAGAACTCGAAGCAAAACCTTTAAATTAGAGGAGTTTATGCTCGCTTGGGATGACACCAGAAGTGATTTGACAAGCTTAAATCAGGGCTGACGACACCCAGCGGATGTTAATAATGAATTATTATCAGATCGTGTGCGGCAATGGGGTATGAAGCTTTTCACACTCCGGTGCTAATTCATTTCGGAGAGGCAGACACTTTGGATTGGCTCCCGCTATAAATCAGCGCCAGCGCCAAGGGTTTCCCGTCTCTTGCACATGGACCATAGCCAGGCAGGATGGCGGTTGCCCTGGAGGCATCTCACCGATGCTACCTGCTTGGTTGGCCTTCGAGAAACCTCAAGACTCCTTTCTATCGTCAGGTAATACAGCCTGTGGCGCGATGAACGAACGGGGAGGGAAATTATCCCAGGGGTGTTGCAATTGGAAATCTAAACTCGCCAAAATGAGAATCCTTTTTTTTCAGGACAAAATGTTAATCAGCGGTGGTGACATTTCGAAACAAATCCTCGCAAGATGTGGAGTTACTTTTAAACAGGTTTTCCATTAATTTTTTTTTTGTTTTGTAATTAATAACGGAAGTAGAATACCGGTAATAGAAATCTTTTCATTCGCAATCGAGCCAAATTGTTCCGAAGCGGAACTGAACTTTGATACATGTGAAATACTTTTTACATCCATTTGAATGAGTATTATGATACAAATATAGCATATTAAAAATCATTTTTCAAAATAAATTAAGATGATAAGTAAATGCTTTTACAAGTATCATGTATTATCATTTGTTCTCTTTTTTAGAATCATAGAATATAGGAAAGTTGATTTGCGCGTGTTGACGAAGATAACCCCAAATCAAATGCATACACCGATTTAATCAATATTTGGCAAAAACAAAGAAACAAAAAAAATCAAAAAGGATATATTCATTCGAAATAATTGAATGAATAAGGGTTTCTAGCACTGGTCATAATGTAAAAAGAGGCACTTTAGGGGTACATTATGTATTGTTACGCTGGACTAGCAATTTGTTTTGTCCTACCTGACAACAATTAATGTAATGCAATTCGCATTATGACTTTTCAAATACAATTATTCATAACAAGTGAATTGACTAATTTTTTTACTAGGCACTTAACACAGATTTGTGCATTAAGTTTGATTAAAGTACAAAAATGGTCTATTCAGAAAACTTCCAAGTCTTGCTCAAGTCTCTTAAAGTAACAATAATGCTACTTTTTCAAATCCTAGGTTACAAGAGAATAAGGTCAGGAATGAATAAGAAAATGCTTATTTTGAAAATATAGAATTGGATACTTCTTCGATTCGAAATCTTGGAAACCATGTATATCAGAGCGACTGATCGACAGTCAGGAAAAGGGGACGAAGAATAAGATTTTTTTTGCCGAGAGATAATTCACTCCCAATTATTAATCGCACCGATCACTTGGGCATTGGAGGTTGCCAAGTAATTCGAACTTTTATTTATTTGGTATTGATTTTATGATCCCTGACATTTTGGGTAATGGAACATTTCATGCAATTGGAAAGAGGAAGTACTGACATCTTGGATATACACAGATCACCGAGTTCACTCTAACACAGAATTGAGGGGAACCGGAAGGCAAAAGGCTGAATTGAATGAATTACTTTTTCTTTTCAATTTCACGTGATTCTTACTTTGCAGAGAAAAAAATTAATAACGAAAAGAGAAAACTGTAAAGGAATGACTACTGGAATTGGATAACACAAAGGAAAAGCAAATATATTATAGAAATGGTAATTATTTATGTAGAATTATCTCACAATTGAAATAAATGCCATTTATCTTGCTCATCATTCTATACGTAAAGACTACTTTTCTCCAGTATCCACCTAATATTCGGTATTTTGGTTCAGATACTGTTTATCATCATCATCATCATCACAAAAAAATGTTACATTAATAATATCAGAAATCCAACCATACATATTTTCAGGGAAGATATCTTAACTACAAGAGACCATGAAGAGATTTTGATACCGACATTTAATTATAATTCTTATCGCCCAACCGATCATAATCTGTGATAATTATTGTTGCAATGTGTCCTTAGGTATATTCGTGCAAGGACACTTATAGACCAGGGCATGGTCTTCCCAAGGCTCTTGTTAAACATTGTAAGTCTTGATATTACTTCAGAACATCTAGTGTCTACTATTCAATACAATGTAACATGAATCCTTCCCAACAGACGGCGTGCCAAAAGAACATTCGATACTTTCTTTGACAATATATAGCTCCACCCGTCGGCAGACGACCCGTGTTCTAAGCCCGGCTGTTTCAACCCCGCTTGACTCGTGCTACAATTTGCATACCCCTGTCTTCTGGTGAAAACAACTTGATTATAGCCCCAGTCTACGCTCCTTCACCACTTCGAAGAGATAAGATGCCGAGGAACCTTTTTCCCCATCTCGTTTTTCATCTCCGGTAGACGAAAGGGGGCACCGAGTTGAGTGTGTATGGCGTGAAGCTCTTGAAAAATAATTTGTTTGTACTGCTCCTCATGTGTTACCCCCAAATGTAACTCTATGCGTAATTTCTAATATCTAGATTGGATTGCGCTCGTGATGGGTTTCCGCCGCTATAAGAAGGAGAAGAGAGAAAGAGAGAGCGAGAGAGAGAGAGAGAGAGGGTGGTGGTGAGAAATGAGAGACAGAGAGGGGGAGAGAGGGGAAGTTGAGATAGAGAGACTAGAAAGAGTGATAGAGAGAGAGAGAGAGAAAAAGAAAGAGAGAGAGAGAGAAAGAGAGAGAGAGAGAGAGAGAGAGAAAGAGAGAGAGAGAGATGAGAGTAAGGGAGAGAGAGGGAGGACGAGTTTCGGAGTGGATGGGTGCAGAAGACCAAAAGGAAATCTTCAACATTGCATTTTTGCGCGATCCCCAGGGTATGGAATTTGAGAAGAGTGATGCTGACACCACGTGACGTGCGTGGTGTTGCCTCATGTACAAAATTACTCCCGATATCTTCTCCCCCTCCCTTCTCTTTCTCTACCCCCCTCTCCATCTATCTAACTCTCTTTCTCTCTCTCTTTCTTTATCGCTTTTTATCCGCCCTGCCACCCAACATCCGCTATGATTAGACCGGTATCGGTACCTCCAAAATTTTTCGTTTGGCGTTCATTACATTAACTCGGCATTGATACAGCTGCATTTGCAATCAGTATAACTGATTTGCTTCATTCCTCGTCAATATTGCAGGCGAGGGGGACCCGAGAGACAATTTGAACAGTGAATGGATAGTCTGAATTTAAATGGGTCAACCATTTTTATTCCAAATTAAGTTTGCATGATCGTACAACACAGACAAGTAGTGGCTTTCTTCTTGATATATTTTTTCTTCATTTCTGATAAACCGAATACTGAGACATGAAACGCAATTTCTGCAATCAAGTGACCTTCGAACTGTATATGAAAATTGATAGCAACATGTTTTATGCAAGGAACCTTGCAGGAAATGGATTACGAGAGTGGAGCGGAGATTTATACCATTTTCATCTCTGCGGCCGCGAAGTTCACGTCTCCACAAACCAATCAAAAACTGAATTGAATTCATCCTAATGCCATCTCCTGTTCCACAAAGTTCAGAGAGGATACGAGCCAATCCAATTAAAACAATACAATAACGAATAACAACCTCAAGTCCTAGATAGCAGGAGATAATGGCAGATTCGTTTTCAATGTCCCCTGAATTAATTGGCATGTGGGGGGAAATTCATAATGTATTAGTAGGTTATTACTATTTCTAAAATATAGATTAGTTTATTAATGAAATTAGTAGAGAAGGTCGTTACTCTTCTCTACACACAGCACGATTTAATCTCCAAAAATGTAACGGTATTGGGTAGAGTAAGGGTGTGAATTATTCAGTTATTTTTAGTGGTTTCCATTAATAGGTTACGCTGGTATATGGCCATTTTTCATGCATAATTCGAAACTCACTTGATAACGGAAATTGGATTTCATGTAGCGGTATTTTGTTGGACAGTATATAAGGTCACGCAATATGGCCGGTATTAATAGTAATGGAGTTCAGAATGATAAATAAAATCCGATTCGACACAAGCTTCCACACCCACTTCCCGACTGCTAAAAGTATTAAAATGAATGATCATCTATTTCGCAAATTATCCCAGATCACTCTTTGTTCCACCTACATGTACTTCATCGTTTGGAATTGAGAATGATAAAGCCATATTAAAGCCCTTTACAGAAGACTGCCTTTTAAAATCATGGCAGTAATGAACGGTTGGCCGCTGAGATGTTTTACGGACTATCAGCCAACCGCGGAAGATTAACATCAATTTTGAGTGATGGCATGTCACATGCGCAGGAGCTTTTTACCATCATTTTATTACCAGGGGCGGATGGAATTCTCTTCATCTTTGAGCAAAGTTTTTGAAGGTAGGGGATAGATTGTTCAGGAAAGAAGTGATTCAGAGACGGAGGGAGACTTAAGTAGTTGTTAAAGTATGACTTGACAAATGCAAAAATGGTTGAAATCAGTATGAAATTGGGATTTTTAGCTCTAATTCATTTTAAAGAAGGAAAGCGAACAATGGAACCATATTGCAACCATACGATCTGACTGCGATTCGACTTTACACACCTTCGCAACGTACTGGGATCGTAGTCAGATCGTAAAGAGTGCGCTGGGATTAAAGCCACTCAAACACAATGCAATCAACTTTGATAAGATTTCCGAATTAACCGAAATATTAGACGTGAAGAGTTAAAAGGGTACAGCCATCATGAATGAGGTTACTCAATGTCATCTCTATAGTACAAACGAAATTGTGAGGTAAGGCAGTTCTTCCTGACGGAGAAAATGACAAATATGCATGAAATCGGGGATAGCCAAGCGACCAAACTGACGTCACTACGATTCGCAGCCAATCGGGTCTTTCCTTCATCAATTAGGATGCCACCAATGTCTAGAAGACGTTTTATTTCGAGAGGGGTGTAATGAAACATTTTTGCATTAGAGACATTTTGTTATTTCAAAGGTATTTACGACGGTTCATCTCCTGCAGCGCCATATCCACACCTTTTGCTTTGTGTTTATTCCAGAGGAACTATTCTTAGCAATAACGACCGCTTCATCACCCATTTTATCCCGTAACGATAGATAAATTATGCCCTATCCTTGAAGAGATTGGGTGATTTATGAAAACGACAGTGTGGAGATATTCCCTCAACATAATGTTACTTGTGAAAACAAGCACGGTAACAACATTGACCGACGAGGAATGAAAATGTCAGACGATCACATTCCGAGGCGGATGGCGGTCTCACTCGCGCCCTTTCACTTCTCGTTCCCGCCAAAGTGATAGCAAGTAACTTTATTGGCGCGTCAGAACGGATCAAAGCAATAACGACATACATCGGTGAAGATGGCGGGGAAATTGGAAGCAATAATAGAGATAACAATCATAACATGCTGAACCCAAGCACCCACTAAAGAGCGGCAATAAAGATGAAAAAGGGGCCGTTGTTGTAAAACGAATGGTCCTAACCTCAAAGCAGGAAGCTTGAAGGTTGTTCCTCAGTCGCCAGCATTTTGACCCCTATGAGATTTGATAGGTACACTGCCCCCACACCTAATGGAATATATGCAAAAGCCCTCACCAACATTCTTAATCGTATTCTGCTACTTTTTCCATGACAGGATTCTTTTGCCTTGTGGGTGTAATTTCCTTCCCCTTGGCTCTCAATCATTTTAAATGTCGTGTATAGGTAAAGATGCATATCAAAAAGCTATTAAGGAAGCTAGTTGTTGTCCCCCACTGCATGCTATACACAATCAGTCAACACCGGTGATGTGTGAAGAAAGGGGGACGGCATGAGGGCTTTAATATACGATGTCCGCAACAATTAGTATCACCGTTGGGCCTTACAAAATTTGTATGTGGCGTGTCTTTCCCGCTTTGGCAGTGAACTCTCTTGAAGGGAGATTGCGTTTGGAAGACGCGATGGAGCGAGTGGTTGTGGCATTCCGATACACGCTTCCTTATCCAATTTCAATTGAATCGTATACGAACTTTCAGAAGTTTCAAGGCCAAAACCCCTCCTCTCTCTCTCTGTCTCTTTCTTCCCCTTTTATTCGCTCTTCTTCCCGCTATTTCCTACTATTTTCTCCTCTTTTCTCCCCAAGCATTTCTGTCTTTGGCGCGTAAAATGGACATTTTGTACTAATATTCAAGACTCCATACCTCTATACGTCAGAACGGACACGTCCAACCATTCATCCGCCCGCCTCTCCCTCTATCTTTTCTCTCTTAATATTCCGTTCCTTCACCTAAGATAGTGCCTACAATCCTATAGACGGACAAGTTATTGTAACAAACGACAGACGATATCAGACCCACGCAAACATGATTTTCATTTCTCTCAATTTGATGACGACAACAGAATCCGAAGAACGTCCAAGCGTACTATGTTGTCAACAACGTAGTTCTCAAATGAACATCTAATTGACATGCACTACTGCCTATATGACTTCATTAGACAGTTAACTATATGCTTCAGAGCATCATGGATACTGTTGATATATCATGTTTCCCACCCGTTGGTACTCGTGTTTGAACCTTCATGTGATCGTATCAACTTAATTACGATTCATACGTTGACGTGCTTTCCATCTGTATTTCTTTTTACGCAAATTTCCCTCTGGAATTTGTTTGTGAATGGTAAGCTTTATATCCGATTGAAACGTGGATAGAAACCAACGGTAACCAAAGGAGTGTTTCACAAGTACTAAGATTGGCTTAAGTTGGACTTAAACTATGGCAGGTCGTTCATGTCACTGTTTGCTCTCAACATTTACTGGCATCGGTCGCTCAAGGGACGTTCAAATCGTGGTCACAAATGTACAGAATTTACATTTTTTGATAATTCATTATTGAATGAAAAAAATATTATCTAAAGATCATAATGGTGAGAGCAACCGGTAGCATGAATGGCCTGCCCTAGTACAAGTCCAACTTTAGTCTATCTTAGTCTTTGTGACACAACCCCCAGGTCTATTATAACTGTTATGTTTGTTTTTTGGTCTACATGCATCATTGTGAATTTGTAATGATAAAGATGAATCGCCTTTGTAGAAATTAATATGTTACTGCTTGGAAAACTGGCATTTTCAGCCTGTCAAGCTGGTCAGTATCTTTATATAAAATAAAATTAATAAAGTTAATTGAATGACAGGAATTAATACACGAATACGTAAATAGATAAATCAATTAATTAATCCAAAACAAATTATAACTTAATTAATATATTAAGTACTAAATAAGGTAAAGTCTTTAATTTTGTAAGCTGGTAGAATAACATGACACTAAATGAAAAGGAATCATAGCATACTATATGCTCAATGAACATAATATTCACTAAATCTGAGTATCGCATCTTCGAATAGGTTCCCTGTAGCGAATATGAACGACGTAGTAAGTTCCCATCTTCAGTAGATAACAGAGGCCTCAGGCCGCTTTGATGCTTCAAACACAGCACATTTTCCGAGTTACCTCCATTTTTCGCTCATTCTCTTCTCTAAACTTTGCCTCACATAATTATGTTCTATACTGTGCATCATTGGATTGAATCGTTCAACATCTCACCAAGGTACCTGTAAAAATCTTAATTTACAATTACATCCCTCGTACCGGACATACCAGCAAGAACAATCATATTATATTAATCTGCTGCAATTTCGGTATTTTATCGATAACCAATATGCTATCAAATTTTATCACAATATTATCCCGACCGGTATCAGGACGATATAAGTTCCCTGTGTATATTATTGGAACGAGACATTCGATTCCCGTCATTGTATATGGAACACCCGAACTGGAGGCATGTAACCTCGGTAATGGCGGCTACGCTTTGCTTTTATAGAAAGAACACGCAACATCAATCAATGAAACCGTACGTCACCGCTTTGATCTGGTTCGAGAAAATGTGGGTCGTCTGTTCTCATTTTTGTTATGATTCTTTCCCCTTTTCCCCGCCTATACTTATTTACCCACAAAAGCGATTCCAAATATAGAGCATAAAACTGGAGGTGCAGACTTGGTTATGAAATTGCCATCATGATAACATCTTGAATGGGCTTTTTGATAGCCAATGGCATTAATGAACGAGTGGTGGAATACTTCCGTAGCTGTTAATGATTACGGCCTATTTAGGAAATCCAAGGTTATTTCTCTCTCGATGATTAGGGTTTAAAGCTGCTCTGGCTTACAAATTATAATTTCTCATATTTCTGACATGAAATTATAATTTCAGGGGACTCGTCCATTTGAGCTTCATAAATTTAATATTATCATTATATTTCTTAATTCATGTCTCTTTAAAGATCATTTTAATTTGCCAAAAATAAAACTTACAATTAATTTACAATACAATAAAAACTCGTTTTGTTTTGAACATATCTCTTTGACACATTGATGGCGCCGAAGAGAAGCCTTAGACCCACATGTAGGTTAAAAATTCACTTACCGTCGACTTCTTTCCGCATCTTCTAGAACATGCCGCTCGAAGCACGTTTTCACAACGTAACAAATGCTACGTTCAAGGCCCTTAGTTAACCCCATGTTCGATATTCTACGCAATCAATCCATTTAGCTTTAAGTCATGGATGTCCCGATGTAATTGATGGGAACACGAAAACTGAATA
Organism: Strongylocentrotus droebachiensis; assembly: GCA_035222895.1. Taxonomy (NCBI): domain Eukaryota; kingdom Metazoa; phylum Echinodermata; class Echinoidea; order Camarodonta; family Strongylocentrotidae; genus Strongylocentrotus; species Strongylocentrotus droebachiensis. The sequence goes on along the minus strand of JAVYIG010002476.1, from coordinate 94,868 downwards.
TAGTGGGAAGGTTTAGGCGATCGCTTTCTATCACGGTGGTCTTGGTTCTGTTTAGTTCCGGGAGAGCAGAATGGTCTTTATTTTTTTTTTTTTTTTTTTTTTTTTCACATGGTAAACAAGTCAAATATTGAATGGCATTTTGGCAGAAACTGTCAAGATATTGTTCTGTTTTGTTGTTAGTAGGCTAAAATAAATGTCTCTTATTGAATTTTTTCTTAAATCAACTTAATCATGATGGAGAATATATTTGTTGTTTTAAAAGCTAAATTCACAAACACTAAAGTGCGTATAATACAGAAAATGTTAGGCGGGACCAAAGAACATTTTCCAGTCCAAACATAAAAGTATTTATAAAGTTATTATCTGAAATATGAGAACCTGGACGATCACACGGAATTGTTACATTAGACATTGGAATAACTAGAGATTAGATAGTTCTAGAAATATTTTACTTTTACCAAGTATACAACACTCACTCTGGAACTAGCATTTACACAAGTGAAGTTGCATCTAATTCTTATATACCAAGCTGCGAGACCAAATACCGCCATGTGGAACTCTATCTACAACCACTGATTAAAAACGCGGTACAACTAGATGAGTTTGCAGTATTAGCGGTCGAGCTACATGTATAACATACATTTAGATTTGAACCTAACTTGATTACTTTCATGTGAAAGAGTGAGGAAATTTAAATGGTATTTGATCAAATATACAACAGATCTCGTCTTCTGATCATGAACATAGTTCTACATTTCGCTTCTCTAAACTTTGGGAAGATCTACCAAAGATGTGAACATGTCTAGATATCAGCAGTGCGCTTTGCGTGAAGAGTATAGCTTAGAATTGTATTCGTGTCAGTCTTGTTAACGCCTCATTGGTCCGGCGATCCAGAAACTTTAATCAAAATCGGCGGAGGAGCAGATCGTAAGAATTAATAATATATGATGGTATAATATGATACAAATACATTTTTTCTACATGTACTGTCGAAGATAATGTTATCAATATTGAGACTATTGCTTCACATTTGCTTTTGATCTTTTCACTTGCTTTCTTTATTGTCAACCTCAGCAATGTGATTTGAACAAGAAATCCTTTTGGGCCTAGATCATTTCCCAAAACTCAAAAAGAGTACCACAAGACACTTAAAGCTGGCCTTGGTTGTGGCTCCTCTTACCAAGATTGACAATCAGTATATGGGTAGGTAGACAGATATAATTTCGTAACTACTGTGAGTAATATTTGTTTATTTCTTTAAAAAAATTCACCGGCAAGAATAAAGCTTATTCTTACATTTATCTGGGTAAACTAAACAATATATTCACGCAAAATTCAAGCAAGTAATACGCTTCAAAATAAAAGACGAGAGTGTGTAGTGAGGAGGAGAAGAGGTGGGACGGGGGAGGGGGGGGGGGGGTCGTAAGGGAAGAAGTGACTAGACAGGTAAAAAGGGTGGGGGCAGCACGGGAAATGCAAAGAGACATAAAGAGAAACTGACAGAGAACGGAGGTAAAGGTCTGTCTTTATTCTTTCTTAATTCTTGGTTGTTGAATGATGGATGAGGGTGAATAGAGTCATCCTCAGTACTCCCTCTGGTTTGGAAGGCATCTGTCACGTCAGGACGGATAAGACTCTTCTAGCATCTGCATGCTAGAAAATGAAACCTGACAAGCATGGAGAAAGGGAGCACTAATAGCACCCCTTTTAGGAGATACCAAGGTTTGATTATAAATAAACAATTAAGTACAGGCATAAACGATTAACTATAAAATAGAATCCCCAGCTTTATGAGGGTCGTTGATTGATTTTTCCAGAATGGGGAAGGGAAAAACTATTGGTGGGAGCACAAACTGCCTAATGCATAAATCTTACCGTACGAATGTGTGTGTATGTGTGTACGTGTGTGTGCGTGCGTGCATGTATGTGTGTGCGTAAGGGGGGGGGGGCGAACTAAGAGCGACCCAGAGGAGTAAAAATCCGTCTGCACAAATTATACCTGTATTGCAACGAAAGTTGCAGCAAAAGAATCACATCTAGGATGAGGAAGGCCAGGAAAATGAACTTGCCATTCTCTACCCCTTTTTCCCCGACCCCACCAAACTCCCTCTTCACTCTCCTCGATCACTCGCCCCTGTGATGGATATTGCTCCGGTGAACTCGTTTGCAGGCCTTCTCAAAACAACTCCAAAGGGAGAGGGTATTTACACAGTCTCCAGAGCTTCCTTTGTCCTATACAAGCATCTCTAACCTTTCCTCACATCATCCACGATACCAAGATGATGCGCTCCGGTGCTCATCAATTCGAATATAACATGTCAAGGTAGCCTAGGGCTCATCTGCATAATTGTGAATCTTCAACTAAAAAACTTCTCAATTTTGTCTTACACCTTTTATATATAAACATTTGTGATTTTGTTGAATGTTTACGATAGAACTAAGGCCTACAAAAACAAAGAGTTATAAAGTATCTTATACTCATCCGCAAGACGAGACGATTTTCGTATCAAAATCCATCGGAAAATATCGGGTGCATTACTCCATCCAAACATCAAGAGAGCTAATCTCTTCTTAATTTCGAAATGTTTTAACGAAATCGTCTGATCAAAGAGTAATCAATACGCAACATGAATTGTCATCTTTTAAAGTCTTGATTTCATTCTGGAGACATAGTCGACAGACATCAATCGGTAAAATATCAGTAGACAAACCCATTTTCGTCTAGCAATTCATGTTCTCTCTGGTAACATAATCAGGTCGTGTGTTTATCCTGGGATAAGTCGATACTATACAAAATCGTTTACCCTCGATCTGAATCTCTCCATTCCTGATGTATCTCTCTATCACTGGTAATCAGTTGATCAGATTTCATGCATCCAATAAAGGTCACCATGTACTCTGAATTAAAAGGGAGTCGGTTTCCCGCCAAAATCGGGCCACGCGGAAGCGCGGGAAATGGACGGGTAGATGTCCCGCCTGCCAAGGCCCACGCAAGAAGGGGTTTGGAATAACAGACCGAGGACGAGCTCGGGTTTGCAAAATGACACGCTCGCTGGCTAGAGGGAAATTTCGTTGGTAAAAAATGTTTTTACTTGCCTCATAATACATCATCAGCCGAAGATAGGTCTTGTTGTAAAATAAAAATCCACTTGTTTTCAAGCGGCTTGCTATACAGCGTAATCCAAACTGAGCCAAATGACGTTATATATTTTCACATTCAACTGCTTTTACTTCGTTAAAAGACAAGAACGATATATACGGATGGCATCTAAACTTTGTGAATACGCTTTGATGAATAAATGAAAATGTTATGGTGATAAAAAGTACAAAATCTTGGACATCTCATAAGACTGAAAGCTCACAAGACCAAAAATATCGGCCTCGTGACATCGAACCCAGTAAAAAGTCGTGAGAAGGTTTGTGAGACCGATACGTCCATTTCATGATCTCTCAGACAACTTTTCAGAAGGGCAGAGAGACCGACATCCTCATGTGAAGTCGGTCTTGTTGGCCGCTAGGCTCGTGGACTGTAGCCCCGGCAAATCAATCATTACATTCTAGTCTTTCATTGGAAGGGGAGACACAGGCAGCTCGACCAACAAAAGAATCGGCTTAAAATGACATCATTATCATAACAATCTATATTGGATGGTGTATAATTTTCTTGGAACAAGAGTGGCAATCACATCGCGAATATATTTTTTCTTGCACGTTTCAAATGAGCAATACAAATTGTACGCACATCCGGGAAAGTGGCATGCATAATCGAAATCTGAAGAAAGGCTCTTGAGTGGCATTAAATATGGACGTTGTTCCTTCCACAAACGACCATTTATTTTTCCTCCAGGGATGGTGTTTATGTCGTACGGTCCAGTGGGAGTATGATTGATCACATCGCGTTCACACTGCTGGGATGCAGAACAACATCCTTGATTAAAACTTTATATCCAGACACTACATAAATATTATTGACATTTTAAAGGTATGCGCTAAAAAGTAGGCATCTAATGACAATCAGATTGGTCTTAAAGATAAAGTTGAGTTCTGGTCATGCGATTGCATTGTGAAAGAAAGGGTGTGGAATCGATCAGAAACGCTTGATCATCTAGCATAGAAGTATTGGTGTGTACTGCAAGGTTCTGGAATCATCAAAATGACAAAATAAATGGCCCAGTCTTGGTAAAGTTACAAGCACTGTACACAGAAATATGTATATGGGACTACATGTACATGTTGCGTAAAAATCCGTCCCGATTTTTATGCTGTTACATGCCATATTTAGAATATTAAGGCATTTGAAGAGCCATGCTTTTCAGGGAACATTTGTTATCTGATGTTCTTCCACACTTGCATAATAACAATGATAACGCTCAAAAATTATTTGTCACCTCTTCCCAGAACCCAACCTTCTCTTTAACTATAAATCTCAGCAATGTACGGACTTTTTCAAAAACCAAGATGATTTGATCAAGTCTAGTTTATTTTTGAGAACAAAGGCCATGTTTAGGAGCTACAATGTAGATTGCACATCCCAGAACATTGGTCACTCTGGTGACTTTGGTCAGATAATCATCAAAACAACAACAGCACCAAGAACAACAATAGTAACACCAGACTGTGAGATGAAATAGATAGTAGATTGACCCTCTAGATCACCAGGAACTTACTTAAAGGTAATACAAAGTTTTGGGAGATTTTGAAAATTGGGTGGATAGTGAATCTTTACAATTTTGATATAATTTGGATTCCCCTGTGGATGTATTATAAGCACTAAAAAAATTAGCCCCTAAAACACTTCTGTTTTCGAGAAAAATTGAATATAAAAATTTACCGGTGCTCCCGGTAAATTTTGATGAATTTCAAATAGCGCCTATGGCCGTACAATGGTAGCTGCGACCATGAAAATCTCAGAATATGTAGTTGGGATATATAATTTCCAAACGGGAATAGCTAATCGGTCGATTGTAGTCAAGAAACATTGTTTCATAGTTAAATTAATATCTTGACCTTGAGAGGGAGCTATACAACATAAATAGTTTATTATTTATAATTTCATAACTTTAGACTCGATTTCAACCGCGACAACGATCAATGTATATTGTAGGAACGTATATGCTTCCAATATGTAAATTCTAACCAAATTCATGACCCCATACCAAAACTTTGTAATACCTTTAAGGTACAATGAAAGATGGCAAGAGCCCTTCCGTCGGTCCATTTAGCGGGTGTTGACTAAATGCAACAGAGAAAAGGTGCAATACTTGTATCCATTGAGTGACATCACACAATTCAAAATATCTTTAGAAAACATAACATATACGTGACAAATTCACGTACACCACATATCGCTTGATTTACAACACCACTTCATGTTCACCTCGTCGCCTCGAGGGAGGTTTATAATTATGAGGGATAATCTACAACTAGTCGGACACGAGGCGTCATTTTGCCTGACGCAAGACACACACAAAAGGGGGAATGTGAGGGGGAGGGGGGGGGGGGGGGGGGGGGAGGGGGTGATGTAGTGGAGGTACAAAGACCGTAAGCTCCGTCAAGAACAGTGGAAATACTGAATGAGTTCCTCATAGACGCATGGTTTAGATGTTTCATTCCATTCCTTCCCCGCTCAGAGACCCCTTTCTCTCTTATGTTTTCTCTATGCAAAGCTTAATCAATCCATGATGGTAACTTCGATCACATCATTTGTTATTTATCATGCATCATACATTGTATATTCTGCATTATCTATTACGTATTGCATTGTTTGGTATACTTGGTGGAGAGAAAAATATGAATAGAAATTGAATTTAGAATTTAATAATCAGGTCGGAGTTCAGAACCCAAATCTTCTGATTACTAGGCGAGAGCAAGTGGATTTAATTCCACAGCAAACATGACAAGCGATGTGTCTGCCTATACTGTAGAGAGGTACTCTAAACATTACTAATAAATTAGCATCGAACGCGCATCTTGTCAGTAAGTGTGATTATTTTCCTTTTCTTTCCTCTTTTTCTTTGCGAGTCGACTTTCCCCTATCGTTTGATATATTTGAAGTAATTACATTTTAAAAAACCGCAAGTACATCAAGCTTCATCTTTACGCTGTAAAATGCAGCCCTACCTCTTTATATTTTAATTTGACTATGCATTCACCAGATCAGAAGTTACAGTTTATATATATACCCGAACAAAAATACGTGAGCGCAAACACAAATAAGAAAACTATCAATTCTAATGAAAACGTATGTCCAAAATGACTTAGAAACAAGCGGAATCAAATTTTAAATCCAATCAAATATGATACGAGGACGGAAAATTTGGAGCAAGCAATGGGAACAAACCGCTTTGCTCTTCAAGAATCCGCCATGCACCGGGATGAGAGCTCTCGAACAACGAGAGAAACGGCAAGCAGATATATCAATTAATTTCAAACGAAATCAATCTTAATCTAATAAATCTGCATGATATATTCCTTATCCCGTCTCTCAAGCCTCGACTGGTGGAATGCATATCTAGAGCTTACACACTTGAGAGCCTGTGTTTCTTCGGAGGAAAAAAGGTGTGTTATGTGAAGGCAAAGGTCGGGAGATGGGTCAGCAAACAGATCAAGAAGAAACACATATATACATTAAACATTAAGATGTTTGCCCCAAATGTATCATGATTTTTCTTTCACATGACCTTACTATTATATTTGGCTAGCGTCCTCGACTTGGTGAAGTGTTTGCTTTTTGAAGTCCCGTTTTAAGAGATGAACGCAGATCTCTGGAAGGCAGAGCTATTACACACTACTTTGAACCAGATACAAAATGATGTCCATTGTAGCGAAATAAAATTCGATTTTTACTTTTGTTTTAAATTTATCAAGATATTTTTTAATTATGAATAACGACGGAATAACCTCCATTCACAAATAGTTCCAAAGGGAATTTAGATCAATGATATTATCCCGTCGATAAACAGACGATGATGAATTCCTCATCTCATTTAGTATGCACAGTATCCCCCGTTTCACAAGGTTGAATCTATACACCATTAAAAGATATGGAATAGTTTGAAGCAATAATCTTAAAGACAAAAGTTCGTAGAGATGTATTCAAGCCTTAATTGTGTTATCTATACATATCGACAGCAAGCGACAAAATGAGAGTTGTGTGGAAGATTTGGAATATATTCAAACCACCACCTTTACTCCTCAACGTACTCTTTTGAGCAATAATAATAACAATATGGAGCTAACGCACTAAAAGATAAATTCACTCGATTGTTTTAGGTCCTCAATTTTGCTTCTATCATTTCCCATTGCTCATTCAGCTGCGCTAGCGGATCAATATCCAACCGTACGCACGGTATCGTATCTGCCCAAATGATAGGGGTGGCACCATATCAAGTAATGGTCATTGATAATTAGTCTCCCCTGATAATCGAACGTTGCCGTGCAATTGCGTCTCATGATCTACCGATCAGTCCAGGTGCACATTAAGCAAGAATCGCTTGAATTTCCCCAATATACCATGTCGTCACCAACCTTGAGTCGAATAAGAAGAGGAAAGAAGAAGGAAAAGGAGGAGAACACAAACAAATAGAAGTAGTAGAAGAAGAATAAGAAGAAGCTAGGAGAAAAGGAAGAAGAAGAAGAGGAAGAAGAAGGAGAAGAAGAAGAAGAAAAAGAAGAAGAAGAAGAAGAAGAAGGAGAAGAAGAAGAAAGAAAAACAAAATGGGTGAATGTTACTGGATTTTTCCTAGAACTCATGGCGGAAATCTGGCTGATGTGGGTTGAAGTTACAGTTTGAAGAAGTCGTCTCACGTTCTGTACAATTAGGTAATGAAGCGGGATAGCAAGAACCTAGTGGCATTTTGGGGTTGTCCAGGGACAGTTTCTTGATAAATGATTGGCTTCTAGTTCAATTAGGAGATAGTGTAACCTGTAGAGGAGACAAAATATCCTTCCGCCAATGTTATCACTTCTTTGATCTCACGACTCGAACGTCTAACCTGCAAGGACTGTCATACAATATAGCAAGAGGTAATACCGACTAATGTTGAGTTGTTTACAAAGTATCACTCTGGTTCTAACCTTCAGGATAAGAGCGTATTTTTGGTAAAGCTTGAAGACATCGCAGTTTCATGCCTGTTATCAAAATATTTTACACAGAGACAGTCGTGATCATTTATAGGAAGTTCGTGTCACTTGGGTTTTAGAAATAATCAAAGTAGATCCTCCTTCATACCAAGTTAGGCCACTTAGTTACATTTAATAAATGTAGTACGTATACCCCAGTGGCAACTCTTTGATTCTTCTGTTTCATTCTGAAGTCACAATCGAAAATGTATTTACTGTACCTACATCAACAAGAAATTGGTCAGAGAGGCCAAACTCTAGAGTTCCTAGAGGACGTCCTAGCATGGGACTTCATGAGGCACTAGACATTATCACCTATGCTGGTAAATGTTTTATACACAGGAACGGGCTTTTATGATGGAGTACTTCAGACTATGGGCAAGTTGGGCTAATATTTTTCTTTCATCAAGCACTTTGTGACACATAAAAAGGCGGAGCAGTGTCTCTGTTGTTAAACGGTGATGTTCCTTTGTTGAAGCAATATGGCTCTATCGATCTGTCTAACACAGGTCCTTCGTGGGTTAGCATAGATAATCATTGCTTTGTCAGGTTTAAACGGTAAAAAGGGGTTTTCCCATCCGTTTCTGCCAATATTTACAATTTGATTAGGAACATACGGGTTATAATATTAATATGAAATTCCGTCGCGTTATTTTAAAGCACGAATACTTACATCTAGGCAATATTCATAAGAGATGACGACATAATTTGTTATGCCTCAAAATAAATGGTTAAAATTTAGATTGAAGAAAACCTTAGACATGTAATTTACTCATTAGACTATTATCAGGTATAATATTACCCTTAATTTTTTTTGAAAGACAATATACAAGTCAGCTTCCTCAGCGACAGTTTCCGTATGCATTTTGTGTCCATTATGGAGAGTTCTTGTGTTGGGACCCCACAAATTTGATAGCAATATTTCACTTAAATTGTATCATAATGTGAAAGAGGATGTCATTTAAAGATAAAGTTGAGTTTTTGGTCATGCGATTGTATTGTGGAAGAAACGTTGTGGAATCGATCAGAAAAGGTTGATCATCAAGCATATAAGTATTGGTGTGTATTGCAATGTTCTGGAATCATCAAAATGATAAGAAATTTGGCCCAGTCTTGATAAAGTTACAAGCACTGTGAACACAGAAAGATATAGGACCACAAACACATGTGGCATAAAAATCCGTCCCGATTTGTATAATGTTACATGCCATATTTAGAATATTAAGGCATTTAAAGAGCCATGCTTTTCAGGGAACATTTCTTATCTGATGTTCTTCCACTCTTGCACAATACAATGATAACGATAAAAAATTATTTTGTACTTCTTCCCAGAACTCAACCTTCTCTATAGAACACGAGGATTTTCAAAACAAATGTGTTCAAAGTCGAAAACCCAAATTATGGATTCTTTTATCAATATTGTCTTTAAACACATTTTCCGATCGAAACCTTTGCCGAAGTGTGTCTTAATTACATCCTCTTTCCCATTATGATACAATATTATTTGTGTGAAATTTTGCCATCAAATTTTTGGAGGGGCTTTAAAGAGTTTCGCATGATTGAAAAAGGAAATTATATCTTTCCTAAATTTACTACTCTCTCACAGTTAGATTTCGATATTTAATTGTTATTGTTTCATAATTGCAAGCTTACGTGATCATGTAGTAAACAAGGTAAAGCGAATATTGAAGAGACTGTTGTTCCCATATGCGCTCCTCATAACCAGGCTAAATGACGCATTTGTTTTGAAAACACGTACATTTCGTCAACGTTATCAATCCGATGGGTGATTCGGCAATCTATATTTTGCTGCTGAACTGACATTTTTATGAGTCTCTCGACATGAAGAGATCAGATTCGTCCCCCGTTTTTGTAATCCATACGTCAAACATTATGTTTCATATTTCCGATTCATTCCGTGCTTCGCATAATTAAGTGCATTAATATTGGATAGCAGCTTGGGGGAAGGGTATCACTCGACATTATGGAAAGGATTCAATTTCTGGCGGTCGGTTAAAGGCATACAAAATCATATATTGTTTTGAGTGGGGCAACTAAAGAAATGATTCAGACAATCTTCTTACTGATTGTTTTGGCTCCATATTGTAAATAATCTGGGTGTTTTGCTTTTCTTGACTGGTGGGTAATATAAGACCGTTGCACTATCTTACCAGGGTACCCACTGGTATCGTGCTGTTGATGTACAGATATCAGAGACAATCTTGAAATTAAGTTGAGGCTGTCTCAATGTGGCATGGCTAAGGGTTCTTTTTCTGACTCAAACCTTTCACACTTATCTGCTTATTCATCATGAGAGTATAGTGTTAAAAGCGGTAAGGAATATGGATACTCTATGATATCGTTAAAACGAGAATTGTATGGGCATGATGCATTACCTACGCTATTCTGTTCAAGAATGTTATGCTGCTTATGACATTATTCTGAGTAATACACCGTTTTACCTCATTTATGTTCTCATGCGAGTACATCTAGCTTCCAAGGTCGAAATACAATTAAACATAATGGTTTATTTCATCGTAGGGCTAGATATATCAAAGATTTCTCTTTACGTCTTCTTTCTTTCTCAATCAATATCTCCCTTCTCCCTTCTCTCTCGATCTCTCTGCGGGTTCTTAACTGGGTTCACTCTCTATTTACTTCCTCCAATATTCTTCCAACTTATTCTTGAAACACTTCTACATTCCTGGTTTTAACATCGCATCTGTCATGTCTCTTCGACACAGTCTCGCTACCAAAGCACCCATAAGTAGAGATCCGATCTATGAGAATTTCATTTCATCTGCAGATGTTTCATCTTCCTTGCAGACAATCGTATACAATTCTTCCTCTCGCAGCCTTTTAACCTAGATTCTCGCGCCATTGCAACCCTACCCCTCGCAAAAGTGGTAAAGATATATTAAATGCGTTTTATATGCGAAGGGGCGTATACCGATGCAACCTGTGCGGTGTGAAGCTTTTGGATGGCGACTCAAATTTACGAGTGAAGACGGAAAAGAAAAGAGCAAGCAGGCGTACGTGCCAATATCGGATGAGAATCCGAACGGGCATCACTTTGTTCAAATATGGTTGCCATGCCAACTGAACACGATACCCACAAGGAGATGGAGCGCGGAATGATATTGTAAACTGGCCCATTTTTTAATTGTGAAGGATATTTACACCATGCTCTGCTTGGTCTTGTTCCATGATTTCTTCTTGTAGAGTGCCTCCGAGAAAGCGGCAGAAAAGAACAATAATTTGCCACCATTAGAAGGTATTATTTGTGCAGTTGGGAGTGGGGATGGTGCCGCGTTAAATCACGGCAAACAAACCGGTACCTATTCAGCAATGTCAGTAATGTCTTTGATAAAGTGATTGATGTTGTTAGCATACCTTACCCAGTAGCAATTATGAATATGAAAGATTGGTGTTCACACTGCGTAAATAAATTGCTCTCGTGTTTGCAAGTATACACAGCAATCTTTCATAGAATGCTTATCCAATGGTGGATTATGTAAACGACCATATTGCTGTTGTTATTCCGCTAAACGGTGCCGCCTGTGTGTAAGCAAGGTAAAACTATAGCAGTGTTAACAAACCTGCAAATGATTGTGTAAAAGTTGCGTGCCGCTCAAACAGAACATAGCTTATACGGTCATGAGAAAAATGAAGGCAAGTAGAGCCTGTCTTTTACAATATCAAGCGGGTAAATTTGTAATAAAACATGTTGAAGATTTCGAGCCATGGCCTTAAGACACTTTATACAACCAAAATATGTAAATAGCCCATTTCACTATAGCTAAATTGCTTAACTTGGTCATAAAGATGCGGAATATTAGGGTACCCTGATGGTAGGTTTTGAGTGAGGGCAAGGATTCATAACCAAACCTTACATCCCTGCTTTCTTCCCCGGTGTTGAGTAAGTGCAAGGATTCATAACCAAACCTTACATCCCTGCTTTCTTCCCCATCCACGCAAGAATTTTCTCAAATCACCGACAATCATAATTTCAAATAATAGTGAATGCCGATCTCGTTAAATCTAGTATAACCCCGCAACATCATCCTCATAAAACAATAAATCTCTGCTGAAATAGGCCAATGGTATATTTATTCGATTAAGCCAAAGACGTGTTCTACATCACTAAGTGCAACACAGCCTGTAATTTCTAAGATAATCTGCCTGATTCGCATGTGGCAATGTTTCTCAAGGGAATTCATATCTTAGCGAGATGTGTGCTGATTTTTTCCGGCAATCGAATTTGCCCTTTCCACCATCTATACGGGAATGTTAGACGTGGGGCGTATGACCCAGATCGAACGTTTACACTCCTGCCGTGAGTCCTAAGCTGTTTGAATTGTGATCATTAATATTTGGCCCATGGTCGACACGCTGGTTTAGATAAGCTCATGTGTTGGAATGATGTGACGTAGTTATTCAGCTGGACCGGGAAAGTCTAACCTTTCAGGGGTGTAGCTACATGAGCAGAAACAGGGAGGGGGAGGGGGCAAGTGATGTAATTTAATGTGTTCCGTTTGTGTAGGGTATTATTCTACATAATATTGGCCTGTTTCTTCAAAAGTCTAAAACAAATAGAACTTTCTGCAAAATATTTGTGTGTGTAATAAAGAAGGAAGTATATATTTTGAAAGAAGAATTAACAATGCGCAATGCTGCTCAAATGATATATGAATAGATACCAAATTAAGCAATACGAATAATCATGATAGGTATTCCCGTATTACAACAAGGAGTTTATTGTGCTTTCTCTTTTCACTCCTATAGCCCAGCCCATATTGTATTTTTCTTTTTTACCCTGCTTTTGCGGAATAGGAAGTTGTCTGAACGGCAAATGATAAACAGGTATAAAAGGTCTTTTTGTATTCATGATGTAACATAATCGTTCAGTTTTTCTTTTCTATAATGTTCTTTACAAAAGGGAGGAGAGTATAGTTCCTGGACTAGCTCTTTTGCTTCGCCTCAGTGTAAGTCATACCAAATGTCAGGGATAGCATACAGCGCAAATGGGAGCCTCCAACATACGTCGCATTTAAGAGGTGAAACGAAACACACTGGCCTAGATAAACTGATGAATGATCGTTCATTAAAGCATGGATGAAGTGGACTGAGGAAAGAAGAGATGGACATTTGACTTCAGAAAATTCAGAAAATTGATGAAGAATATAGAGAAAATAGGTCAAAAATTAGGGCGGGAGTAAGAGACAAGAACATATCGAAATTCTGCTGGATAATTTTAATCATGGCCGATGTTCATTTTCTTTTCGCAAGGAGAGGAGAAACATATATAATGACGATCATCAATAAGAATAAAGCTTTTTTAGGTTATATATTTAGTTTTGTTTGCAGAGCTTTGTTTGGTTAAAATGGCATTGCTGTAGCTAGATACAAACCACGTGTACATTGTACTATTCATTGCAGGAATAATATTAGTGCAAGATTAAATTAAATTGTAGCAAAACTGATTGTAAACCTATAACAAAATGATGTGCTCATATTTTCTGATCACATTCTAATTTTACATCCTTCCAAAACTTGCCTTATTAGCTTGAGCCATAGTTTGGTTGCTTATGACTCCCATTTTTAAGGATCAGATAATATCAAATTGTGTATAAGATGGTTGCATCGGAACTTTTAAGTGACTGTGAGAACGAGCAAAATACCAGATCTAAGTTAGATAGAAAAGGAGTAGCAAAATACCGGATCTAAGTTAGATAGAAAAGGAGTGGCAAAAATAATACTCACCTAGTTCCTCTAATAGTCTATCCAACGGTTTTTTTTCTATCTCACTATTGAATGATCAAGATCCATTTTTTCGTTATACAATGATTATACAAAAATTAGAACATGACATCCATGCATGTTGTGTTTTCATGTTAACACACAATGTCTTGTTGGCATTAAATGGGAGACTTTTTAAAACGAAATAAAATGTTTCTATAAAGTTCGTGATGTGGATGATTTAGATACAACTTGTGTTATTTTTCTAGTTAGCTTGCAGCGTGTTTGAGTCTAAACAGCGATTATGAATTTGTAGATTTCTTCTTCATTGAGATTTGTTTGATTCATCAATACAGCAACAAATTTAAAGAATATACTCAACAGATAAAGAAACATAAGAAACCAAAGTTTTGCATAAATATCACTAAACCCGCGGTGACAGAAAGATTAAGAGTGACAGAACAGAAAGGGAAGTAACGGCACAATTTCTCATCAAGAAAATCACGGAAGTTTACCACCTGCAAATATTGACAGATCCGACCCTTTTGAGTGATTAGCTTGTTTAACAATTGAAACTGCTTTATATTCCAAAATCAATAGTATACTACAAACTCCTTAGACAATGCGTTGTAATTCGAATATAAATTAATTGTACAAGACAACTGAAACAGATGAGGAAATAAAGATAAAAACCTATGGGGAAACCCTTAGGGAATAAACACTGTTTAATAATAATTATATGAAGAGATAACTTCTCAGAGATGGTATTAGGGGAAAAGACTCGACGTATCTCTGTTACACAATGAGAACCATAAGGAATAGCAGTGTGCGATAGAAGGGTATTATAGTGTGACATACCTTCATGACTATGAAAAACCACACTGGGGTCACGTTATGTGACGAAGTGTGACACAACGTGACAGATCGTGACCACAAAAAAGAACCACTGTGTGTACGGTATACAAGCATTGCAGTGAAATCATCGATTTTGGAGGAGTCGTGGTATAGCGGTTCATTTTGGCAAGACATAATGTAAATTTGCCATTGCCGACCCAGTTGTAAATGGGTCCGTGGAACTGGCTGTGGTAAAAATAATTACAGGGCCCTCAGAAAGAAAAGCAATGAAGCGGATGAGGCTTTTAAGGGTAATTTTTTAATAAATATAATTACTATCAATGATTCGGTACAATTTCATCGTATTGGAAATGTACGCACACTGTATCCACACTGTCTCCACACAGTGAATACACTCTGGAAAAATATGTTCTTTCCAGTAGAAATTATTCTTCTTAGTTGGTACTGTTCGTTTGAGAGAAGAAGTTTCGGTTAATTCATCATAGCTTTAAAGATCATATGGACTCCGAGGACATAGTGAGACCCATACATAAATGTATACCCAGTCTAAGTACAAATCAAGGTCTATGGAGATGCGCACCTTACATACAATCAACAAATTATAGCTTGTTATGATCACTAGCATAATTGACATAAAGCTAATAGTGCACTTGATTGAACAAAGAAAATACAGCTTTCTTTGATTCCGCGCGGAGGAGTCACACCCTTCCCGCCCTCAATGAATACAATGAGAGTGACCGCCGTGTCAAAACAAATAAAATTTGACAGTTCGACATTCTTAAAGAAAGAATCAAAGGTTGAAATGTGACACCAAGCAAACTCTTGTCTCCGTAATTATACAGAAAATACTTAAGCGGATCGGCAAACTTTCGAGTCCCCAAATTTGCGTCCTGTATTTACTCAGGCAGTATTTAATCAGTTATTATATTCTCACAAGCCCGCCGTCTCATTTTGTTTACTCAACTTCGCTGCTTCGGGCTGCTACGCGGTCCTGTTACACGTCTACACAGCCAATAACATGCACGGCACAGCGCTCTCAGCTCAATCCCTAGGCAAAGTTTTCGCTGAGCTTAATGAATTTTCTTTTAAAACCAGTGCACTTCAGCTTAAACACGCTCCATGTAGCGGGAAAACGGAGCCTCCTTTCTCTGATTTGAGTAATTCGATGAAGCCTCCTTCATGAAATGACAAACCGTTCTAAAATAGAAGCGGGCAGCCATGGAAAATGAAGTTTCATGCAATGTTGACAAATATTGCAATCTAGCCTTTCATTTTTTATGCACTGGTACCACGTTGGGGAAAAAAAGTCAATCGATGAACGTCATTCATGCTGACGCCGAAGAGTACAAGCTCAGGATGTGCATGAAGTCTACTGAGATGGAAAGAAGAATTCTTTTCCACGAGCAACAAAAGCTTCGTCGAATATATTCTATTTCGCCCTTCACTGCGCAATATTTTGTGCGGTAAAAACGAACCACAAAATCTAAAGAACGTTAATGTCAATGAAAGATTGATGTATGCAAAGAAAAGTCATTGCAAAACAAAGTGGGATGTTATCATGAAAATTTCGAACAGCTCATTTTACAACATAACCGTGGTTTGTAAAAAAAAAATACATCACACGAATTTAATTCAAAATGTAATTGCAGAAATTGTCTTCCTCCAATTTAACGCTTGTCATTCACGATGCCTCATTAATGAACGTGACCACAGTCAAACCAATAATGAGGTAAAAAACATGATAAAAGAGGGAGGGTATTTCTCACCAAACATCGAATGAACACTTCGTCAAACAAGCGTTTTGATCGTCAACATAGGCACACTGAAGTCCGTACTCTGCATCATTTAGTGTAGAATGCCCTAATAGCAATAACCAAAAGGTAATCATATTTCAGAAATATCAAACCTTAAAGCTCTGAATTAGGCGCCTGTGAAGCATCAGTTCAACACTTTACTACCGAATATTTAACACGTCGAGAGAAGATCCTGTACAGTATACATGTATCTCCTGACTAGTGGTCTCTAGGGCCGGATTGTCCACACTTTCAGGTAAATGTCTCCCCCCATGTACATAAACACAATCCAGTAGACGAGCGCTTGGGATAATGCGTTGATAACGTGTTGATAACGCGAGCACCGGGGGAAGTCACGCTCACGCACATTCACGCACACTCCTCACGCACATAATCTTCGTGCGCATGAGAACAGGTTTGAAACTAGGGTGTTCATTCTTTCGGCACGTGAGGCGTTAATCCAGACAATCGGTGGAAATACGGGTCGATATCCGATTAGTGTAGCATTATACACACGATTGAAGAGATAATGATTGTCATTCGCATCTTTAGACATCCGAGGTCGTCTGTGCAACACATTTTGGTGGTATCATAATAACCATTCATATGGAGAAGGAGCATTGAATACCTCGTTAGTATTAAAAGAATAGAACAAAATATGTTTAACTGCAACACGGTTCACATTATATCAGTACACCTTAATTTTTTTTCGTTCTCTGTCTTCAATCTATATGTAAAAAAGCTTAGAAAAAATGCGGGTTAATTATATTTTGTGGCTACAAATAAATGTGAGTTAACTTTAAAATTATTTAAAGGACTATACCAAGCGTTTGGGTTATAATTTGGCGCGGGAAGATATCAGTTAAAAATTATAATAGTAATTACATGATTCATTTGTTATTAAATATTAAATTGTGTGCCCTTTATATATTTTGGGTCCTGATCGGATATTGCACGAACCCCAAACCAGGCAACATGTTTTCAACATATATCATTACTTTAACAACTACTATTTACTGATGTCTTATCTATTTTAAAATCAAATCAAAATGCAAATGTCAACTCATCCAAATTAAATCTATTATGACTCAAGATTTCATAGAAGAAAGAAAAACCATAGTTTGGACTTATTAATCTCGAAATACAAGTGCCATTAAGCTCGTAACTTAGTTTGAACCATACAAAGTCGTTGTATTTATTTGATGTTGCATAAACAATGTGCACTGATAAAGAATTCCTAAAAATTTCGGGCACAATATCTACTTAGCTCAAATGTATAATATTTTGAGAAATGGTATTCGTAGCTGCATTTACAATAAAGAAATCAGGATCTGGTTCTTTCACAAGATATTACATATACATGTATATAATATATGTGTGTGTGTATGTATCATTTTTACAAGTTTGAGCTGAGGCAGGTCTTCGGTTTACCCTTTTTATTTCAGAGTATTCTAATTTTAACAAGTTACACAATATGATCATTCTCCGTTATGTGAACTCTACAATCGGTCATAGAATACATAAATCAAGATTTTCTTTTTTTCAAATCTTAAATACAAACACAATCACTTGCCATCATTTTGCAGATTGTATGGGTAGGAATAGAACTTAATTTTACTATCACCTGTTTCAAGCGTCAGAATGGATGAACAAAAACCTTCATATGCTCTTTAAGTACAAATTGTCATCTTCTTTCATTCTTTTGATTTTGAAAGGACATAAAATAAATGTTTTGTCATTTAGTGCCTCCAGTAAAAAGATTGATTGAACACCAAGAACTAATTAGGCATCTCGCCAATTGTTTATATTCATTTATCTCCATCGGAACAACTGTTTGAACCCCTTCTAGCGCCAATCGATGCTAACATTACAACTACAAACAATTGTGTCTGTGAGCATGAACATGAGCGAGAAAAGTCTACCCCTGGCGACAATTACCGGAACGACATAAATCAAGATGACACGGCAGGAAATTAAGAATTTCGACAAAATATACCTTGCGAGCGGTGCTGTCTTCCTCCTCCTGTCGTTCGTTTGATGATCATCAGGATGGAGGATGCAACAGAATCATCAAACGACAAAAGGCATCACCGGAGTTGGGAAGAGTGACTTGAATGTACGTTTAGATACGGGATTACAATCACTTCGTGAATTATTCAGCCTCGAGATACGTCACTTAATTGAGTCTCTGCCGACTTAAACTACGCGCATCACTCTTGATTTTGCGTTTGTCGTCTTTGTTGGACTACTAAGTTGCTGAATTCACCCTTACATACACTGTAACTGGCATGGTGCCTCGACTCTACAGATACTGGCAAATGTTGGCCCAGCTAGGACCTACTGCCTCATCGGCAGGACGACTGAAGCCTTGTAAACCTAATTCGCCTAACCTTACATGATTGGTCGTTTTCAACCTACGTCATCATGGGTTCGAATCCATGCCGCAACACTTACGTTCTTTGGAAAGACATTCGTGTATATTTGCCACACTCGACCCATGTGAAGTAAATGTGTACCTGGTAGGATTCATTCCTTAAATCTAAGGTTGCCTGTGCGAAAGCCGGGGAAATCATTTTAACAGACCTTTTGAAGCGCAAAGAGACGTTACGTCATTATGTGCTTTATAAGAACGGAATGTTATTATAATGTATTCGCTAATTCATGTTAACGTTTTTAAACACCATCTGACTCATCCCGAATGTTCCATTAAATCATTTCCAACTAAGAGTATCTCAAAGAAACGTTAATTACTCGTCATTATATTTGCCTAAACTCATTTAATGGTAGATAACGCCTTCAAAACGAAATCAAACTTAATTAAATTTGGCCAAAGCTCACATACATCAAAATAGAAGCCTGTTTACCGGACGCGAGCAGATGAGTTTACTTACCCCATCACTTTATGAGTCTACAAGGGAGCGTCCATAAAAGCCAAACAGGTAGTTGCTCCCCATCAATTAAAGACTTAATGAGCGGAAAATAGCAGACGGGGTTTTATGACCGGTCGCGAGCTCTCTTCCCAATCCGAGATTTTCTGGCAAAATTGATATTTGTTTGCATCCAATCGCCAGCTGTCTATAATTTTGAGCCCGTTATACCTCGCTCATGTATTTCTGTGGTTCAGGTTTGACTTATGTAATGGAAGCCTAACGCTTATGGATTCATCCCAGTCAAGATTCCCAACGGTAGCTAGGCCAAAACAAAGTTCCGGCAAATAATTTCTCTTGGCTTTATAGCGATAAACGATAAGCGTCGATTTAATCAGCAGAGCAGTTAAACAGATGTACAACACGATGATACAGCGATACAGATATAATTTTAACCAATGACATACCACTAGTGCTGCATGGGGAGGCGATTTTGCTCATTGTTTGACAAAATGTACAGCTGCTCATCTAAAAGTGAGCAACTGCCTCTGGTACCTCAGTGAGCCATTCAAAAACTAAACGGAAGTGCTGTGTAATCATTGCGTCCCCACATGGAAATAAGTTAAATTATCTTGAGATATCTGAAAAAAGCTGGTTCATGCTGTTCATACCATACAACATCCCCGCGTAATTAGGCACTGAAAATAACCTTATCAGACTTAGCACGATTCGAACCGACGAATTTCATGACTATTGTCAGACAAGGCACGACACGTAACAATTTCGCGATTAGATTCATATACGATCGTTATTAATATTAAGAAACGTCGAGATCTTATTCATAAGTGAATTAAACAGTTACATTTTTAAAGATGAAAATCACGCTCGATTTGAATCACGAAACGCAATGATTCTAATCACGCGTGATTTGAACCACAACAACTTCGTGATTAGAATCACGAACAAGGTACGTCTGAAAGCCGTCTTTTTCAACGACATAGGCGGAAACCAGGTGAATGTTTAGTATTCAAGGATCGCATCCCATATGGAGGAACAGGGACTCCTTGGCACAAAATGAAGAGACAATATCATTTCCGATCATATTAGGAAACCAATGGTGAAATAATGGCAGCATTCCCCTCACGGGATCTCTCATTTAAAGCGAGGTTGCTGTGATTATTTTGAGAATTGAAATCGAGATGGAATTGGACGTGACTTTTTCTGGGTAACGTTCAACCCTTATCAAGTGGGGAAGGGAAAAATGAATGGGGGAAGGATAGAGCATGCATAAAGTGTCGTTGACATTTCATCTTGCTTTTGCATCATTTGTTAAGATGAAAGCATACATATAAAAATGTAAAGGGAAAGACACTGTTTTTAGGCCTATCAATATAGTCTTAATTAACTTAAGGGTTTTTAGCTTATTTTCAATATATTTTGTGTCATGGTTGTAAATTTGTCAGTGTTATATTACTTTTGTTTATATGTCATGATTATGTTGCTTTTTATCAACACGGACCTGATTGAAACCAGTCTGCGAACTGTTTTGGGCTTTTACCGTGTATAAATAAAATAAACTCACTCAACTCACCCTGGTGATGACTTTCATTCTGTATGTATGCTTCTTCGTAAAGGGAAAAATAAAAAACGTGAAGTTATGTAAGGACGAAACGATGTTCATATCAAAACAGAATGATAACAAAAACAAATCAATTCTAAGGGTTTCAGAAAATATTTTTGAAACCATAGATACTATTTAACGAATACTAATATCTAGTATATTAGGTTTATATTAAATCTAAATTTGTAAGTTAGAAATAACAAGAAAGCTAGTGATTCTAATAATAAATGTATTCATAAGTGTATAAGGTTCCAAATCCACTTAAAATGCTCGTTGCGCAGTGGTGCATAAGATGAAATCAAATTAAAATCTGCATTGTGCGCACAGGAGCGACTGGAGTAAGTTGTAACATACAAAAATGAGAGAATAAACTAAAAATGATTATAAATACACATACGCTGACTTTGGAAGAGAGAGAGAGAGAGAGAGAGAGGGCGAGAGAGAGAGAGATAAAGAGGGGCGGGGGTTATGTATCCATTTTGCAAGCCATGTAGGGTCTTATTACGTCTTCTAACGGGACCTTTTACGCAAAAGAGGGAAGTTTGACCAATAAGTGAAATCACTTTGCTAATGAAAAGGGAGATGGAATTCCCTGGGTCGTGGTATCATCGATAGCCTGTCAAACACACGCCTCCATCCAGACAACCTCAGGTGGGTAAGTGATAAAATTATCAGGAGAATACTGATGCCGGATGAGAGAGAAAGACAGAGAAAGGCAGAGAAAGACAGAGAAAGGCCGAGAAAGATTGTGAGATGGGGAGAGACTTGCACACACACACACACACACACCCACAAGGAGGGAAAGATAAGAAATAATTTATGTCCGAAAAGATAGAGAAAGAGGGGGAGGGCTCGGGTTGGCCAGACGTGATGAATAAATTATGGAATGAAGGAACGCATAAATTATGATTATGATAATAATAATGATAATAATATACCGTCAGAGAGTCCAATGGCAGATGGAACAACATACAATCAAAATAAGAGAGATGCTGGAAAGGGAGGTGGAACTGTAAGACAAGATCGACACACACGAAAGGTACAGAGAAAAGAAGGAATAGGCGTGGAAGGGAGAAAGGAAACGAAATAGACAGAACCAGTGAGACATAGCGGCTACATACATCCATCATTGTTCACATTATAGAAAAGGCAAATGACACTTAAAAAGAATCAAGAAAGGTAACTGCCGACGAGACAATATAGTTCTGGGACTGGTGCATATGTAAATTGTTTCTAGGACACTGTACTGTTTCCCACTTCAAAGAATAGAAATCAGAAAGGTGCACTTTCCAAAGTAGTGCATTAATGAAACGTTCGATATTCTCACAAGACATATCATAAGAGCTTTTTCTTGCTTGTTTGTTTTTCCATTTTCAAAGAAAAAGAATTTAAATATCTGAGAAATAAAAGAGAACAGTGAAAACGTCTTTCGTTACTATTTTAATGTTACGTTTAGTGACAGTGTTGCGCTTAAGCGTCTTGATTTAGAATTCAGCTGTTAAAATGTGCGCACGGCAAAAAGCAAAGAGTTTGGAAGGGATTGCTCAAAATATTCCCCGGTATACCAAAGGGAAATGGAGATGGGTGGGTAATGACTAATGACTGCCTCATGGTCAACGCTGATCAATTTACAGACAGGATATGATGACGATTCGACCAGAATACTGCAGAGAGGGATAGAGAAACCGGCCCGAAGGACGGAGGAGGTAGATTTTGAAAAGTGAGACGAGAGGGGTATGGGATGAAGCGAGAGGCCGGTAGATGAAGATGAGACACAGGTATATTGATGGCTATCCGATGAGCGGGAGAACTGATCTTGAAGATACAAGCCTACAGGTCTGATTGATACTCGAATATCAGCCATTCGAGGCTACAATAACTGATGGATTATTGACGGGGGCCAGCCGGGGTTTCTTACTTTCTACACCCCGGTGGCAACTGTACCGGTATCGCCACTGGCGCCAAACCGCAGCATGGAAGTTCACAGCATGCATGGCTTTACGCCAGCAGAACTTCTATTTTGGTCCGATGTTAATGACTTTGCGCATCTATTTCAATCTGTTTAATGTTTTATCTTATGCTTGTTTCTGGTGGGTACATAAATAGAAGTTTCACACATGAATCTTTAAAAAAAAACTAAATGGACCAATAATGGATTACCTGCCAAAAAGAGAGTTTTTAAGTCACCACGAATGGTAGTGTGAAAATACACACAATGCGTTTATTCAAAGAGAACTGTAAAAAAAGACGACTGCGTGAAGTAAGGCAAAAGAAAATATCGGTTTCCTTATCGGGATAAACCAATACATGTAGTTCATGTGAATCTTAGGTTTAAAAAACGGAATTTAAGACCTGCATAGCCTTTCAATGTCAATAAAAAGGGCTGAGGTTAATACTTACTTTACCCGAAGCAACGTCTAAATCATCTTTGTAGACTTAAGACATGTTTGATTTTAGGCCATACAATAATATTTATGTCATGGAGTTATGATATTTCATGACTTTAGAATAGCAAAGCCCCTTGTTGTTTTGGTGTTTTCCAACAATTCAACGTACTGCAATTTGTACTTTACCCTTTTCTTCTGCATCTTTATCCTCTATTTTTGGTTATAAGAAGGAAGGTACAATTCTGTTTCAACATAGTATCAACATCTCTAGTGAGTATACTGCGAATCACTGGGGCTTATTGAAAATAAGAAAAACAATCTGATCAATAAAATGGGAGAGGATGGGAGAGGATGGGGGCGGAGGAGGATGACAAGGGGTTCGTTCACAATCAGGATTAATGTTGATGAAGTAGTGTTATCACTGCATCTCTCTCTATCTTTCTCTCTCTCTGTGAAACCTGAACAGTCAGGGTGACACGAGAAAAAAAGGGCACCGCACTCTGCTTCTTGCCTCCATGGACCTTCTGTTTACTCATTCACTCTTTAATGTACGTCTAGCAGTGACCGAGAACGATTTACTCTCTGCTCTGACTCTATCAATCTCTCTTTCCGGTAAAAGAGAAAGAGGGAGAGAGAAGAGTATGAGATAGAAAAGAAGAGGGATAAGAAAAGAGGGAATAAGAAAAAAGGGGGATAAGAAGAGAGGGGGATAAGAAAAGAGGGGCATAATAATTTTGACAAGGAATGCGTCACTAAACCCAATATAATGCATCATGTTGGCTTAGACCACGCAGAGAGAAATATATCATATATTTCGATTGCTTTTTTCGAGTCTTATCAAGCCGTTGTTGCTGGAGACATGAATCGGTGATAACCATGACATACGAAATTGCAACAAAGAAATGTTAAGAAGAGATGTAAAAACGATGCATGTAGAGTTAGAAAACATCTATAGTCTATATTGTAACACAACTTCGAACTATATCACTTTAGTGTGAATTTCCATTTGTTCTTTGCTTAAAAATGGTATAATTTGCCATGAGACCGGAATGGGACCATGGTTCTAGTCGCTATATACTATAAGTTCTTTTAAAATAAAGACTTGATGAATCGAGATCTGTTATAAAGAAACTGTAAAGTCTAATGAGAAATATATTTTTTTTGAAATACGATACAAATATTTATTTTCTTCATTTAAAACAAAGGGTCACTTTAAAAACTTTTTAGTAACAATATAAAAAGGAAAAGAGTTGATTAGAAAAAACATTAGGTAATGAATCTGGCTCAACTATTGTATGATAATGAAGTATTTAAGAGCTCTAATTCACTAAAATAAGTTACAGCTTGACTCAAAGTTAGCTATAAGTCAGAGAGGTTTTACAGAAAAGAAGATATAGATGTTAAGAGATGATAAATAAACCACAAATACAACGTGCAATCATGCGACCTTCATCTATCGTCGAATTTTTCGAACAAGATATTGATATTTCCTGAAAATAGCTTGTAATATATGATATGAATTTGTATGTTAATTCCAATGGAAGGAATTAAAAGTAATCATCATCTAATTATTAATTCGCTCAAAGCATCAATATTCCATTAATAACGCTACTACTGTAGTAGTTACTGGTACTACTACTACTACTACTACTGATAATAATAATAATAACATATATACATCGGGTATTATTTACCGAGGGTAGTCAATAAATGATAGAATATATATTATGTCTCAGATGAACAAAAACCAGTCTTGACTACAGAATTATTAATCTCATACAGTGTACGTTGATTTATATGAAACAAAAGCGTAGAGAAATTACTGTTGTTACTTGCTTGATATTTTACGCAAGAATTTACAAATCATCGGCAATTAGTTATGTGATAAAAGGAGGGTTAATTTTCATGTAGATGTTAAGTGCTACAACAGTGATGACCAGGTCGTAATGTAAAGGTGACACACAAGAAAATATCAAGAAATAAATGGCATTATTCCCTGAACGAAATATCAAGCTGAAGACAATCTTACGATGAATCTGATGCAGTCACTTAAATTCCTTCGACACTCTTTTTAAAAACACTTTTACAATTAAATGAATCTCGATGGCATTGTGGTGTGCGAATGGGAAAGCCCCCTGGCTATGCAACCAATTATCACAAACTAATGTATTACATCACCATGCATTAGAAGGGTTCTCCTGTGTTATTAAATAGATGCATCAACAGCAGTCGCAAGGCGCGTTGGGAGGAAACTTCATTAGTTTTTGATGAGAGACGGATTTCTTTTCCGGGTTCGGCTGTTTCATCGTCTTTTCTTAGTAGAGACTTCTTGATCTTGCTTTGAGTTTAAATTGATCGGTATATTATAGACTTGATGGATGGCTAATATGATGGATAAAACAAAAGGGCTTAACGACACTTTACGAATATCTCCCCGAATTTGCATGCATTATTCTGTATTACATCACTTTAAAGTTATGACGACTCTGTTTATCTTTTCCTATTCATTCTCCCCTTCATATTTGCTCACTTTTTCTCGAAATGCCGATATTCTTTTCGTCATTGCACGCATTGTATCTAGGAGATTGAACCCTTTTTTATGTGTAATGATCAATGAATACAGTAGAATGTTAAAGAAACAGCAAAATTCACCAGCTCAAAATTATCTTCCTATTGATTATAAGTGTTATTCCATTTTATCTGTTTTTTTAAACAAAGTGTTGTCAAAATCGCATTGTACCCTATGCATGTGCTTCTTTGGTCTGAAATCCTTTTAAAATTTAAATTTTGTCTCATGATTCAGTGCTTGGATGTCTAAAATGATGCAATTTATCTATAGGCTGTAATAGAACCTTGTTTCTATCCATAGGATAACCTGTAATTAATTGGAACAGTCTACTAACTTCTTGTATCATAATATCTAAGATCTCTCTGCTCACTTGTCCGCTGCGCCATTTCACAGGCGTAAGGAGCATAAGGTGTTTAACTCGAATAGGGAATGAAAACTCAAAGGTAACGAACCTCAAACATGCAAGGAAGTGTACATTATAATGATAAGTATCAAATAAATTGTTAGCAGACTTTCATTAAAAAAAAAAGATAACATCCCAGATGAACGTTATACATTGTGGATCACTCAACGAGAAAGTAAACCTCAAACAAGGGATGCGAAAACAGTCAAGATTGTAATCATCATAACGAAGAGAATGTCGTAAAGTTTGCTTGTAATATGTAATTCCTTGAGTTGATACGAACAAGTTTCCTTTCAACTGCCTAATAGTCAATGTAAATAAGTGAACAATTGTTTTTGGAATGTGATAATACAAGCATAATGGCTCAAGTTGACCCACATTCACTGCTTTAGCCTAAACTTGGTAAAAAATGATTGTGACAATACTGCTTTGAAAAGCCTGCTGCTCAGTCATCCGTAGCAGCACTACTATAAATGTGGTATTAATAGACAAAGTATTAGTTACCCTTGAACAAGAAATATGATTAAAGGTCACACAGGTTATACATTTTTAATTAGGACCTACCAAAGTTGGATACACTTTTGTTATACGCAGTGTGTAAAGTCTAGCATAACAAAAATATACACACATAGCTCAGAACGATTCTGTTGTCTCCGCTATGAATGATTGATCAAGCAAATTTCCATTTTTGCGCTTTCCATTCTAACGATTTTGGCACAAATATTGTTGTCTGGTATCTTCGCAACCATGATCGTACAGTAGCACTTTTGCCTTGGAACCATTCATTTCACAATTTAAATGCGTGGGAAAATTATTCAAATGCATGGAAAATTGAGCAAGAAAAATCAATGTCATTGTTTACGTCGAACATGATTAGTAGAGAATTGCAGAGTTTTAATCGTTCGATACAATGTTTGAACTTGAACTTGATTTTTAAGTGCATTAGAATCGCAAAAAATCCGGCTGTTAGATTAATGTAAATAACGTAGGATATGGATGGTAGTTCTGCGAAGAGTTTAATAATGATATCGTTAAAATAAAAAGGAATTTGCAACAGCAATATAATATAGTGCTCACGTATGATTTTACGCATAAAGTAGAGTTCATTATCATAAGTTCATAGATTAACAATTACATCGTATGGAAAAGGAATAGCAATTAAAAGAATACAAAAATAGTACCCTTTTCTTGGATGTAAGTAGGATATGCCTGAAGTTCTTGCTTCAAGTTTGGAGGGTTATCTTTACGTCGATGGCTTTGATCTTAAATAAATGTTAACTGTGAAAAGGAAATACATATCTTTTCACACAATACAATTCAGTGTACCATGAGTTCGAAGATATCAAACTGATATACAATACTGTTCACATAAACATCTATGTGACATTCTCTAGCAAAACGGCATTGGTTGAGATGAAACCACCGGTGTTCTTTATTTATTAAAGAAGGAACTAAAAGAAGCTATGCGACACGTACCTTCACGATGGAAATAGTTGAAAATTATTCAGATCGTCGTCACTTTGGATATCCAGAAAAGAAATCGTCCTTCACTCCATTCCCATTAAGGCTAAAGTTAACAGTAACTGCTACACAGAGAGACCAGATGAATATGTTGAGTTACTCACATCATAATAATCCAACAGCTATAATCATAGTAATCAATAAGTTATGGATCCCCTGCCAACCGACCACTTCATACATTTTCAAAATAATCACAGATGCAAAAATAAATGTTTGCAATTGAGCAAAAACAAATCAGTGCTACAGCAAATGTGCACGCATTTAGCGTGATTCCACGGCTCCAATGTCAACAAATCGATAGGTTTACCTTCGCAACTGTGATTTTCGCTGTGCTGCTATTTTATGTCTGATATTTTCCTTGTATTTCTCTGAGAGGGCTGTGAAAACAAGCTGAGCCAGAAAGCGTGCGAATGGTAAGCGAGCAGGGTCGGTAGCTCCCCGCGAGTGAAGAGAAACATCGAGTCGAACAAGTTCAGCAACCAATCCCGCCGCGGCGCGGGTGCAGTTTGCGATGGAGCGTAATCAATCAACCACAACGCATGCGCAGAGAGGGCACTGTCGTCTGCACACAGCATAACAACGTCAAGTCGTTGCATTCATCAAAACATCGAGAGTAGAAAAGATCGACTAAGACGAATCCAAGTCATGATGCGGGGGTGCATGTGCAGGAAGGGACAGGCATGAAGCACAAATTAATTATGTATCAGATGTTGATATTTACATCTTCGAGATGATTGATTAACTAAAGATTTACACTCATTTACCTATAACTAGAATATAGCAACACATCCATTTCTATGATTTCTGTTTTTGTTCGGTTAATATGCATGTGACAGCGAGAGCTGCAGACGGGTAAAGGTATGCACTAGCTTAAAGACAAACAGTTACACATGTAGGAAGAGAATAGTCGAGAAAGAGAGAGGGTTTATATGACGGTACAAGAGAGATGATTGTTTTTATATGTGTACTAGAGTGTTTATCACAATTTATGTGTGTAACAGAGAGGGTGAAGAGAGAGAGAGAGATCATGTATAGTGTGGAGAAATGAGCCCATATTTAAAGCGTGACGAGGATTATCGATTGATATCGTTCATAATGACAATTGATGTTATGTTGCAATTAAGAGCGATGTTGTGCGCTACTGCCTCCTCCCACCTCCCCCCCCCCCCGATCTCGCGTACATGAACGAAAACGAGATCATGAGCGGTCGATCAAGGTTATCTCTCTAATGTCAGACGATCAAGCGCAACCGATACCTGGCCATGCGTGGACGGACTTGAACAGATCGACACATAGCGAGCTGATGAAAAGAAAACTCGAGTAAAAAGACACAAGCAAAAGCGACATGCCCCCCCTCCCAAACAGTGTTTATTTCATCCGTAAAGGCATCGTTTAACCATGTTGAATCTGAGATGCATGGCCCTACGTGTTATCAGTGTCTGTGATATGGTGTAATATTGAAGCCCTACAAAAATTGCGCTTCAAAATGATCATGAAATGCCTCAAAAAAGTAAAAAATCTTTGAGTGACCGGTTTTACCACACTCATTTTTCTCAATAGACTGTAGTGAAATCAAACCGTTAGGAAAACGAATTTTGAAATTTCTAATTCCAATCATAGATATCTTGATAATCAGACAGGCGATAGGCGTGTAAAAGTCATGGGATTCATGTATGACCTAAAGGTTTATAATTATGATTGCAGAATGAGCTAAATCCACCAATTTTTAAAAAGAATCTTAGGTAAAGTTACCCAATCCCTTTCAGGTCATATAAAGTTTTGGTAATATTTCAACAGGATTGGATTATTAAATTTAAAATTTGTATTACCATTTTGAAACCCAGTGTGAGAATAAGCAACTTTGAACAAATTGGGCTCTAAAACGCTAAGGATTCCGAAAAATTAAAATATCAAATTTATCGGTGCTCCGTGCAGCCATCTGCGACCATGAAAATCTTTGTATATGCAGTTCTGATATATAATTTCCAAATGGGAATAGAATATCGGTCGATTTTAGTCAAGAAACATTGTTTTGAAGCCAAAGTAATATTAATATTAAGAGGGAGCTATAAAACATAAAGAGTTTATTATTCACAATTTCATCACTTTAGACTCGATTTCAACCGCGACAACAATCATTGAATATTGTAGGATCGCATTTGCTTCCAATTTGTTCTTTTGAACCAAATTGATGACACCATACCAAACTTTGTAATTCTATTAATTTAGGCATAAATTGAAAGCGATTAATGTGCATGAATACGATCAAACTTAAACATTTTGTTTATTAACGTATAGTAATTTATTTTGCACATCATAAGTTCACCCATCCAAGAATTTAAACAGATAACACACAATTTAATTAAAGGCGGAGCTCGTCTCTGTACAAGGAAGGGGCACAGATATCGAACACCTTTTACAAGCAAGAAAAAAGTTATCATAATAAATATTCCAAAGGACAAAATAACTAAATGATAATTGATACGAATTCCTATTTATTAGTGATAAAATCGGCCATACAAAAAAATGACGAATTCAGCCACCGAAGATAAAGCGACTGTTCTGAAGTCGTCATAAAAAAACGAACTTCCGAAAGAACATCTGTGCAAGACATGATATTTAATACCTGCGTACTTTTCTCTATAAACGGAGAAAAAAACTTGTTACTCTATTCACATCACCACAACGTCGAAAGTACTATTCAGGTGGACTTAAAACGACATGAAATACATCTATAAGCCTCAAACTGGCTTTATTTTTCATGCTATGAGGCGATAAGTATGACATAACTAGATCGGAACTCAACGCCTGCGGCATGGCAGCCATCTTGTTCTCCATTCCAATTCTCTCACACGTATGGCGAGATGCTCTTGAATAAGTCGTGACTCGGCATGGAGATGGAAGTAATATTAATTCAATGGTTGAAGCTTTTTAACTTTTGTAGCGATTTTCCCCCAGGGCGCCTTTCGAAGCATAATGACTGACAGGCGTGAAATTTTGACATGCATGTTTTTTAGTCGACTTGTTCACGACGACATGATGCCTGTCGTGTAATGAGAATGTGAAGGAGAATATATATCATCCTCCTAGTCACTTGACTGAAAACTTTGTTTTCTCTTCCTCTAGATATACGAACAGTCTTAATTCATTCAACATTTTAAAAATGTCAGAAGTTAGCATCACTCAATTATATAAACTGTGCAGTTATGTAATTATTCTCTGTCCTTCTCGATATTTCACAAACTTTTGTGTCTCACATGTAAAGATATTTAATTTTATTGCTTCTTATAAATCTAATAAGTTTATTGTAATAGTATTGTCACATTTATCCATAGTTCCCTTATCAGTATGACTACTTATCTTTATGTTAAAAAAAGTTATTACTATTCCTAAATCGACGCTTAATATTTTAAATTTGTATTCGATAAAGATGACTATATTATAATATATTGCTTTAGTTAAATTTACAATTGAGGGAGAGATGTCACTGATATCGTCAAATACATTATAGATTTACTGTGACATAAATTTACTGTTTTTAATTCTCTCCAACCCAAATACGATTTCAAAAAGGAAGAATTTATCGAACGGAGTGGCAAATTTAGTTAGCTTTAGGAGTTTTATTTCCGTAAGCTGATATTTCGAGTACCTCAACAGCTGTCAAGATGTACAAATCTTGGAAGCTTTACCGCTCCATTCATCGTTGCGTTTTTGTATTCAGCTCACCATCTTAAAGGGACTGGGTAACATTGTTCAGATGAGAGAAAATGGTGCTAAGGTAGAGACTTAATTGTTAGATTTACAATTGTAGATAATGTTTAAGTGAACACAGACCATTATTAATGATAAAAATTGGGAAAAACTGATCTGATCGATTCCTTAATTCTCCCAACTATATCATTAAAATTTAATTTAATTTTAGGTGAATGCGAATCGTCACGAAGCAATGAATTGTCTCTGTACCTTTCCAGACATTTAAGTGTTGAAAGATTTTGTAAAGCCTGTTTTATGTCTTATTTTCATGGAAAATGGTTGGGAGAATTTACAGTTAGAGGGTGTTGCACAGTGACGCCTTGAAAGAAAACCATGAATAGAAGGCAATTTTCAGGATTTTTGGCATGTTAGAGTGTAAGTACAGTAAAAAGGAATACAATAAGTTACATTTCATACAAAAAATACGCAGTTTTTTCATCAACCTTCAACAATGTTACCGAAGCACTTTAGAGATGGCTCCGTTCTGGTAAAGGTAAAAAGGAATATATGAGCGTTCTCATTCCTTTTGAGTCGGCTTGGAAGAATATCATAGTTTAACTTCCACCTAAAGCCCCCATCACACCAAACTAGTTCTCACTACGTTGTCGAAAATGTTGCCAAATGGGCTCAAACTGTGTGCGAACGGAGTTGAACGTAATAGCAACTGTTTGCGACCTGTTTAAGGACTTTATGGACGGGCTCGGACTGGACTAATGTCTCTAATACGATCCTAGTTCTTTCATTAACAGTCCACAATACGTCCAACTCGTCTGTACCCGTCCACAGTCATCATATCAAGTTCAGATCGGATAAATTTGATATTTCCAAGCAGTCCAAACCATATCTACTAGTTTGCAACTTGTTCTAACTAGTTTATAACCCAATCACCCCGTTCAGAGATGAGGAAGAGTTGAACTGCCTCTTAACGGGGTGGTCGGGTTAAAAACTAGTTAGAACAAGTGGCGAACTAGTTAGAATGGGTTTGGACGTATTGGGAACGAGGTAGAACTAGTTAATAATGGGTTTAAACTGACTACGAACTGGCTTGGACTGCCTAATCTACCCGATCTGAACTTAATATGAACTGGCTGTGGACGGGGAACAAACGAGATGGACATATTGAGGACTGTTTACGAACGAACTAGGATCGTATTATAGACATTTTTTACACATTCTGCCCCGACCACAACCCGTTTTATGATTTATCTAGGACGGTTCCAGAACGAAGTGAGAACTAGTTTGGTGTGATGGGGGCTTAAACGATTGCTCTACAAATTTCCATATATTGGAAATATGACGAGATAAAGGTGACACATTTGAACACACTTTCATAGCCAATGTCTTGTGTAGTCCCGTGGACTAATTTCTTTGTGAACTGCATGTGTCTCTTCGACAAGATTGAGCAAATCTCTTTTTTTATATTTTGATCGTTTCAAAACCTCACAGTATACACCAATTATTATATAGACCCTGATTCATAATCGATCTGTTTTGATAAGACGATAAGAAGGTTGCAATTATCACGATAAAGTAAAATTAATTCTTTCTCCGTAAATCAATTATAAACTTTGTCTTGGAAACTGAAACAAAGGTATTAAGATTCCATTACATTAATCTTTGCAAACGATGAAGACCATGGTGTTAAGATGAGATGGAATTACAGAGTGTAATTCAAAGCGATCATGGATGATGAAAAACTAACATTTTGACGGGTAAAGAAAATTGAGGACAGCCTAAGGGATTCCAATTATTTTAAACAGCACCTTCCGCCATGCAAGTTAAGCTGTACACAGCGCTGGTAATCTCGACTACTTAAGGAAGTATTCATGATATGCCGGCCCTCCCGCCAATATCATGCCCTGTCTGGTGGAATTAGGGGCACTCTTTTTCAAAAAGAGGAGCGAACATCAAGGATAATAGAAAGATACAATGTAATAGATTGTTCACGGGGTAACTTGCACTACGTTGAAGAACACGGCCCGTGATTCTGGAATATTGCAATTTATTTGACTTTTGCAAAATCATCAGATTTATTCTAAAAGTAATGGCTGTTAGACAAAATGCGATGATTCTATAAAGTCAACCATCAATATCCTCTACTGAATGATATAAATAAAAAAAGTACACAGCTCAAATCTCTCTACGGTATAGATAATCGTTTAATATCTCTAATATTATTTGCTTCAAGTTGTAATTATCGGATAGGAAAACAATAACTAAGCAAGTACACGCAAAGACAGGTGTCGGTAAAATGGCGCTCATCTAGACAAAAACTTGACGATGGCATTAATCTGTGGAAGCGATGTAATGGGCTATCCCATCAGTTGTATAAAATACAAAATACGCAATAGCAGTACTCAATTGATTAAGGAATTAGGGTAAAAGGGGTAAAGCACCTAAGCCTGATTGTTTTTGGGTGGTAATTTAACCTGATACTCCTTCCAGTAATTTCTTGGTAACGTTTATCCGAAGCTGTACTAAAAAAGTGCGGCCACCTAAACGGATCGAAGTGTAAGTTTAGTGGCCTTCGGAAAGGTTAAAATGTTATTGAAAAGAATTAGAAGAAGAAAAAAAAAGCTGCAAGCTCAAATGTTATCATAATTATCTGAGTGATCCTATCTCTCCGTGGATTCACTTTCGTTCATTACTTAGAATTGACTTGAATAATATTCTCCCAACAGAAGCAGCGCAATAAGCGACGTATACTCTCTTCGAATGAAAGATGTTACTTAATATTGTGTCGAGGTCTAGTGGATATGTCACCGGACTAGGGATCAAGTCGATTCGAGTCCCGCCGCAACACCTTGTCTTTTGGTAAGACATTAATCTTCATTTGCCACTCCTCACCCAGGTGTATTAAATGGGGACCGGGTAGGAATTACGAGAATGCTTTTAGGGTACGTGGGCTAAAGCCAGGCTAATAATGATACTTTGTAGACGCCTTGAGTGTCCTCTAGGATGGGTTTGTGCACAATGTAAATTAAACTATCATTATCATTATTATTATTATAATTGTCATTATCATTATGAATTTTAGCACTATTGCTAGCAGATGGAATTGAAATACGTGTTTAATTACAGCAGTGCATCACAGAAGTCAAACTATAACGGAAACATATTCGAGCTCAGCGATGATTACTAACAAGTTTTAATGATTTGCAGTAAAACAATCAATCTAAATTTATTGTATGTATGTATTGTCCGGACGAAATTTGATGTGCTCACATTTTACATTTGATTTAAAAACAAGATAGATCACATACCACAAATTAAACATTATTCGTTATTTTCATTTACTTGCAAACATAATTATTTAGAGTTTGACCAAACCACGGGCATGACGGGGAATTCTTAAAAGGACATTTATTTGACCCAAAGAAGGGTTATGCTTTTGACCCAAATTACAAAATATTTAGATAAAAATCATAAATTTAGGTCCAAATCACTTTGACCGAGAAAATTATGTTTGATCTTTAAACGGGGATATATTAAGTACAAATTTTAATATATATGTAAAATAAGCCTCTCTTTTCCAAACTATGACGGCCGAATTAACGCGACAGAGCATTAAGTGTTATAGCACTAGTAGGCACTGCTTGATGGCCCACTTTAAATACCTAATGGTGTCTCCAAAGTTTACATTAGCAATAATGATCCAAAGTGACTGACTGTTTACGTCATCGTTCTACCACTATATTTACGCTTTCAGAAGCATGACATTTTGGCCATATACCTTTATATGTTTCAAATGTCATCGGCACGCTTTTCTTCTCAATATTCACTAGATTGTTTCCCCAACCCATTTGGCCTACAGCTACGTCATTCTTAAATGCTAAATACACCATTGTTGGAGGAAATTTGCTTTATTTCATCTAGCAGACGGATGCGAGTAATCACGTGTATATCTTGCCAATAGCTCTAGCGTATAATGTCGTGTATTTTTAAAGTGGAATGTTGATCGGGAGGAGCACAGTAAATTAGGAGATGGAACGGGACGCCGCGGGGGCCTCCCTTATTAGGCCCGCCTTAACGTGGTAGCTATCATTATCCACCTATTTTGGTCGTCGTTGCCTTCTATTTATAAATATGATTCCCCTCGGGGTGTAGCAGCAGTGAAACAGACAACGGTATGAATGTAAACAAATCAATCAGGATATGCCTGTAATATGGTCGCTGGATTTCCATTTCCAGAATGCGTAGGCTTCTTCTTACTCCAGAAGATAACCGTTTAGAGCCAAAAGGCCGTTAACTCTGTGTAAAATAATATGATTTTACGCCCTTCTCGTTCTCACGATTATTCAAAAGACCAATCATGTTGAAAATACCAGAAAGAAAATATTAAGACTCGGTACCAAGGTAACACCAACTATTGAAAAAAATAGTAGGCTTATTTATTTTGGTTCCAATATTTTGTCAATATACCACGTCTTTAAATTTTATATTATATAGTATATTGATTACACAAATAAGTCGAATATATGGGGAGCAAGATGGCTTTAAAAAAACATACGATCAATAGATTTTTTCCAACAAAAGTCAATCTTTAATAAGAAAGGTTCTTGATGCATTTGCGAGACGAGACACAAAAATGGCGATTGAATACTTCGTAATTTGTAATATACGCCATTGAATGGACTTTTGAATAAAAGGATTTTGTTAAAACCTATCCAGTAACCAAATTCTCTCACTTCTTCAGCGTACGCTTCGTTAATTCTTGCTCTCTCCTTTCCCCCTCCCTACATATTGAGATTCATCCGCGGCCATGTCCTTTCTTCCTTCATAATTCACACTCTCTAAGAGTCTTTATGAAAATGTCATAGTCACCTTGCCCTACATCGCGTCATAAACGTCACTCACACTTAACCATTGGCCCATTTAAAAAAAATGGAAGTGGTTAAGTATTCTGATTTACGACGATATCCAAAAATAAAGTGCAACTGACCTTTCTCTCAGTCTTGGCTCTCATGGTTGATCTACAAATTAGGCCCAGGGTATCCAAACTCACCCCGGCGATTGTAGGTCATTGCGCAATTACATCTGCTCTCCAAGAGACAGATTTAAAATGTTCCCTCCGTCCCGAACATTAAGGTTTCTCAACCAGCGGTGCCTAAATACACCTCTGGGGATAACTTCGTCGATAAAACCATTCCGGTGTAGAGCTTTCATTACCAGCGTTTCCCGCACCAGTTCAATATTCCTGTGGAGAAAGTCTTGCATTCTAATAGCTACCCACATGCATTAGACTCTTTTTAAGGGATGCCCTAGTTTCATTCCCACTGCCAGCATCCAAAAGTATTTCGTATGAGGAACGGAGTTGTAAAACATTAAAACAAATTCCGACAAATTTTCAGACAGAAAAGCAAAGGAAGAAAACAAAGTCTTTGGAATGTATATCAACTCCTGGTAAAAACAAGGAAAGTATCTCACATTATTTTGTTCACCCTCTATAGAACGATATCCGGTTGTTGGATCACTTTTGAAACTTGGACGAGCCGATGAATCCGGTTTATATCAGTTCACTTTAGGCATGTTAGGTACCACAATAACCACACAAAAATAATGTTTTTCATGAAAACAACTATAATTGTGAGATAAGGAATATGAATACTTGCGATATCGTAACATGACCATTTTGAAATATCTCCAAAATCTCAATTCCAATTCCACATGATTTTCAGATGATTTCCAATAGCTCATCATATAAAAAGTTAAAATAGAACACCAAAATTTGGAGCATCGTCGCAAACACATTTGACAAACGTATAAATTGGTCAAAGTGTCCACTATTTGTCATGGCAAACTCTGTTTTATGTACACGTGGCTTTCTAACCTAAATAAAATTAAATATATTTTCATTAATCCGAAGATTTCGATATGTTGATCAAAACAATATTCATTAAAAACCATTCAGCTCCCATATTGTCCAAAGCAGGCTGTATCCATAGACCTGGTTTAGATCAAGTTCAATTTGTGTATACTGGTCCCCTGATTTGGCTAAATCCTAGTGCTCAAACTCTTTATCATGCACAAATCATCATTATTCTGCAACTGAATTGAAATATAAATTTTGTGTTTATGAAATTAACCTGTCATTTCTTTCCATCAATCAAATAATGCAATTTGGATTGTGCCGATTTCAGTAATTTATACGCTACTTAGGGGGTTGGCCTGCCATAGATGAGTGGACTATAAAGTTAAGCAAGTCTCAAGAAGGTCGCTTTCAAAGATACGGGTCAAGGTGCGATGAGTAGTTCTTAAATGCAAGCAGCCCTTTATCACATTCTTTGGGTGGTAACACACCATTGGAATAAGGATCCGACAGTGTGAACACATATCACGGTCAACACCGAACGATGCAGGTGTGTTGGAATTCTTAGGGCTGGCGCATAAACCGTCTTTCGTCCCTTCATGATCGAATTAAGTGAAGACAAATAGAAAATTCGTGCATCTCATTGCCCATGTGAACAAGTGAATGGAGTTCCTTAGTGCCAAACGTGGACACCAGCTGCAGGCCGATTAAGATCTTCTCCAAGTTTCGGCTCTTCTGCAAGGCGAATCCTTGCGAGGAAAAGCCCGCTGCACAGGAGGTGTCAAATCGATTGCGCCATTGCCTTAGCTAATAAAGCTTGTGAATGCATTAACCCATACGCCGGAATTAAAATCAGTATGCTCATTGCTCGTTATACATATACTTCATTGTAAAACATCTCTCTCACATGGTGCATCAATAAACACACCAGTTCTACGTTAGACAAATGACGCTACATAATGCAACGGGCTTTGCTTAAACGAGAACCACTTCACTACACTTGACAATATTCATGCATTTTAACAAAAGCATTGCATAAGAAATCACAATGTGGTATGACATTACGACATTCACAAGTTAGAAACATTCAAAATACTATAAAAAAAAAAAAGAGCTTTCCTTTTACCAAATATTCCATATTCCTATACTGTAAGCACGTTGATTATTGGGCAATTCCGTGCCTGAAAGAGAACTCGAAATCACGAGTTTTACGATGGCAATCACTCCTAATTATTCCACTATTCCCATTCTGTTTACCCGATAACTACTGTTACAGCCAAATGACACCTAATATGCCCTCCCTTTATGGCTAGTATCAGAAGAGAAAGAAGAAACCTGAAGCCATAACACTTTTTATGAACTGCAGACAAGGAAGAGAAACTAGTTTTAAATCTACTCTAGATATCTCTGTTTTCAGCGCGAAGACCTTTTTTCACAATAAAAACCTTTTTCCACAGTAAAAAAAAATTAAAAAAAATCATCTGATATCATTATACGTTCATTTTATTCAGCTGACTATATAATTATGTCACTTATAGTGCAGTGCAAACAATTGAGTTTTGAAGATAAGCTTGAAGAGAAGAATTTGATTTCTCTCTGTTTTGTAAATGTTATGTTTCTAAACTATGGGTTGATTTACTAACAGTGCGGGTTGTCGGATGATTTAAAAGTTAACACAACTGTGTTCGAGTGAAAATTGTGCAGTTATTTTCTATATGTGTGAAATTTGTAAAAAAACTTGGTGATATTTTCTATTTAAAACAAATAATTTTGAAAATCAAATGAAAACTACAACTTTGTAATTAAATCTAGTTTTTAAAGTTTAGTATATATATATATTATATATTGATTATTCTCTAATTAACAGACTTCCATGAGGTTCTCCTTCGCTCACAATAGATATAATTGTTCAACAACCACAAATACCATTTGTGACGGGGCGCACGATGTAAGAATAATCTGTTGTCATTCGAATCAATTGGTGCACGTTGTCTTGACTTGGGGACATTCAATTGGGGACATTCAGTGTACCCAGGGGCGTACGCAGGATTTTTTCAAGGGGGGGTTTTAAAATCGGGCCCAAAATATTTTGCTCCCGAAAAATTTAAAATCGCGCCGGCCGAAAGTCGCTCAGTGGGGGGGGGGGGGGGGGGGGGGGGGGGGGGGGGGGGGGGGGTAAGCGTACATTTTAAAAAAAAAATTTGGTCTCGAAATTTGAAAATTTGACATTTTTCTTCGTTGGGGGGGGGGGTAAGGTCACCTTTTTTTAGGTTGGCCGTGGGCATTTTTTTTTTTTTTTTTTTTTATAATTAAAAAAAAAAAAACCCAACCCCCCCCTGCGTACGCCCCTGAGTGTACCTAAGTTAAACACAAAGATATGCACGGCAAAGATATGCACGGCATGGCATACTCCCGGCACACAGGCAATCTGAACTACTAGTAAGAATCTCGACCAAACAGACTTTACCTAGGGCAGGCATTCAAGAAAGCTCTAGGGAGGAACAAGGATCAGATGTCCGTACAAAAACATAAACATATCTCCTTGTTCTGGATCCTAAGGTGAGAGAAAGAGAAAAGGAGTACTCTTGACTTTAAATGACAGTTGTTGAGCATCGAAGGAGCAGACGAATCGGGTTACTAGACGATATTTGTTAGAGTGCAGGCCGAGGAAAACAATTTCAAGTCAAACAAAACATTTACATTTTGCACCCTGAGGCATTGTGCCAGATTCTTGGAGAGGGTTGAATGCGTTGGAGAAGTTGTTGAACACAAACTGTGCTAGAAAACACAAATGTACAACACATTTGGGACGCGATTATGCAACAATCAAAGTGAGCGGAATGAGAGAGAGAGTGAGAAAGAAGAAATGGAACAATAAAATGTGAAAATTAAATTACAACTTCTGGCACTGCGATTTTGTTCCTATCGTCCTCTGAGAGGCAGAAGGTCATTAATAAGAAAATTAACAAAGAATTAGAACCTTTCTCCCTCTCAACAAAAGATATCTAAGTCATGTGACCTCATTTTCTTGGCTTGACTGTGACATGGTTTCTGCACGGTTTTATTTACAGCGTTTTTCCGAGTAATTTTTTTGATCTTCTCGGATGAGTTCCCTGAAGACAGCTACAATCAATCGCAGAATTATTCCAAAATGAAGAAAATGTCTCCATTGTGACTACTTTATTAGAAAATCTAGGAACTGAAGCGGGCATCTCCCATTTCGGCAATCTAACAAATTATGTCATGATATTATGGTGAAAGTTTCATTATTACAGTTTCATTAGTAAAGGAATCCGACTCTTGACTGATATTGCAATTCAGATTTGAGACAAATGATAATATGGTTCAAAGATAATTCAGTGATATTGCAGGAAAACATCGTCTCATAAATCCTAGCGCTTCAACGAGTCTTAATCTATTCTATCTTGGCATTAAATCGAACATGATCTCATCGCTTCACTGCCCATGACTGCATACCTGAGTTTGATATGGTTTGGCGCAGTTAACATATTGCTTTTTTTTCCAGTAAACGCGTGCAAAATTGAAAATTACAGATGATAAAGTTAAGTAATATCAAACTAATAGTATATTCTTCATTTGTTTTAATTGGTTAATAGTAGTGA
Organism: Strongylocentrotus droebachiensis; assembly: GCA_035222895.1. Taxonomy (NCBI): domain Eukaryota; kingdom Metazoa; phylum Echinodermata; class Echinoidea; order Camarodonta; family Strongylocentrotidae; genus Strongylocentrotus; species Strongylocentrotus droebachiensis. The sequence goes on along the minus strand of JAVYIG010002476.1, from coordinate 53,807 downwards.
ATGTTCCTTGTTTTTTTTTAAAATTTACAAGTTATACTCATAGGTTGTCGCCAATCGCAATGCAATTTTCTTTTAGGAAACAAGCATTTCACAATAAAATATAGTTTGCAGTGGCTGTAGGGCACAAATGCCCAGAGGCTTTTTACCAAAACTGGAAATAAATTATCGTATTCTAAATCACTATACTAGCTGATTTCATCATGTTTTACCCACAGTTTCTTTTAAACGATGACATGTTGCTCTCCCTCCAGCTGTATGATAAGGAACACAGTGACTTCAAAGTAAGCGAGCAATGATAAGAATAAACTCATTTTAAACAAGGTTTATGTAAGCCGATGAAACCATCAACTGAAACTTCATAAAAAGTTTGTGCCGCGCTTTACAGCTTTCCTAATACATTGTTCACGTCGACAGTCGACTATCAAACCCTCATCATTGCTAATCCTATTTATATAAGAAGGAAATCGAGTCCTTCCTTTCACGTGGGATATTTATCTTCACGCAGACGACATCACTGTAGGGTTTTCTCGTACAACTTCAAGAGACAATAAAAGGAGGACATTCTGGACATACCTTAAATATCCTTGGAATTGACTGCTGTCTATCGCCTATGGCGGCCACGGTAGTACCCGTAGTAACTAGGCAAAGATATAACGTCCTATAAATCCAATGGTCGTTTCAAAAGTGTTCAGCCAAGTATGTAAAATAATGATTTATCTACAATACAAATCTAAGATGTTCACGAGACTGCTATCCGGGAAGAGTGTAATAAATGGTTCATTATCTGGACTTTGAATCGAGAGCTTAATAGCTCGGATCATTGCAAGACGAGAAAGAGAAAGAGAGAAGGGGAGACAGAGAGAGTGGCACATAAAGAGAAGATTGGGGACAGACAGATAGAGAGAGAGAGAGAGAGAGAAACAGAAAGAGGTAAAACGTGAAAAATATTATACACGATCAGGGTAAGATGTGAAGTCATCTTACTTTTTTAATACTTTCGAACATTATTGAAAGCCCTCCACTTTCCAGTCTATCTATTTTTTGAATAAAATAAGACACGAAAGTGCAGAGTGATGATTCTGTTTTAAATGTGAAATAGAAAGCCGTTTCATTTTATTTTGTTTTTGGCCTTGTCGCGCTCGATTATGACTTTGTGACTAACCAGAAATGATCTTTGGTGACAGTTTCGCTCCTGAAAATACCGACGTTGTATAGGGCAGTATAACGTACCATTTTAACTCAAAAAGTAAAAAAGATTAATAAATATACAACAAAATCATACTGCACACAAATATTATTTGCCAACCCTTATTGTGTCATTGCCGATTTTTGCACATACTATGCTCACAAACCAAGAGAGTGGTACTTTTTCTGACACACCGAGAAATCATTTGTCCCAATAAATGGTTTATAGATGCATCGATATTTAAAGGTGCACTAGTTAAGATAAAGAAAAAAGGTAGATGACTAATGACACTTTAAAGGGTGCTAAAATAGTAGAAGTACGCCGCACAGAGGTCACTTTTTAAACTATAAGGTTTAAACTTTTTATTTTTTACCTTAATGTTGGCCAATGCGACTGTACATATAGAAAAAAAATGTGAATTCAAATGCTTTTAAAATGCAGCAAAATCACTCTATCATAAATTTTCAGAGATCATTTGTCATGGCCCAATTCTTTTTTGTTAAATGACGCCTTCGGTACTGAACAAAATAATTTACAATGGTGTAATTGTTCCGCATACGTCTCGAAGAAGGTTTGATTCGTTCACTTTCGTAGCAGTCTTTCACGAAGGTGATCTGTTTTTTAAAAAGGGAATTCGCACCATTCACAGTTGAGTCCCTCTTAATTTGAAATGTAAAGGGGACAGAGTGAAACCCATAAAATGGTGCTTGATTTAATAACTCACCGACTGGTAGAACTCATCAGAACCAAATGCGATTCCACCAATATCTTCAACCGAAGCGTATATTTCTGAAAGTAATGAAGTCATTACGCTACAATTTATATTGCTTTTTCCCACCTCTTCAACATCGTTTAAGAGAAATTTCCTGCATGAGCTATATATAAATTTCATAAAGTGCAGACACTAACCTTTTCCCTGACTCTCTTTTAAACACCCCCTGAATCTTAACTCCTTCCTTGCCATGGGCGGAAATCAGGCCCTTAAGAAGATGTTCTTCACGAATGGTAACAAGTTTCAAGTTTCAAGTTTATTTATCTTTCTTTCATAACACACATTATAAATATGACATGAATATAAAGGAGTGAACAGAATATGGCGTTACAATATAAAGATGAGGTGACCTTGGTTGAAACAAAAACAATACAAACAAAATGATAAATTCTTACTCAGTGAAGACAATTCATACTTAACGTTATCGTATACGTTTGTAATCAGATAATTTGTTTGGTGTAGAAGTTAATATTTAGAACAAAAACAAAATCAAGTTATGAGTTTAAGTTTTTCGAATATTTACAACGAAGTGGCACAGAAAATAGTCAACTTATTGTATACATTAATAGAAGGTAGCAATTTTTGTCCTTGATCATGAATTCACAAACATATTCTATTATCCACAAACGCAACGTCAACTAATATTTCAGTCACATGCAAGCCATTTTCAAATGGGAGCTTTTAATATGAACTATGAAATTTCAAAATAATATAGAAAACTCCAGTTTTCTGCATAATGAAGGCCGGTACCATGTTTACCAGCTAGCAAAATGCAACTTCAATTTGTAGAGTTGAATGAACGAGACTCAACAGAATATATGATTTCATACCTCTCGCTCCCAAGCTCCTATTTCATCGTATTCTAAGACAATTATATTAATGGATTTCTTTTCTCCAAGGTCTGTAGTATGAAACAAAAAGAGGTATTAAAGTCAATGCCCCTCTTTGTCATTCATGTTCCTGGAAAATGGAGCAGATAGATGTATGAAAATAGCATCAAGTTACACTTAAACGTCTTTTGTATTACGAGCACGTACCATCTGATCTTTTAAAGTCTGAATTTCGGACTCCAAAGGCGGTATTCAGGTACATATGAAACAGAAGAAGAGGAAAAATTAAGGGCTAAAAAGAAGAGGGCGAAGGGTAGAGATTAAAAGGCTCAGAGAAGGGATTGAGAGAAAGTGAGAAAGAGAGAGAGAGAGAGGGGGGAGGTGGAGGAGCGGGATATAGAAAATAGTGAGCAAAGAGAGAGATAGAGAGAGAGGGAGAGAGAGACCGAAAGACAGAGAATGAAGAAAAGGGGAGAGAGTGAATAAGAGTAACATATGGAGAGTGAGGGAGGGGACACACAAAGAAGCAGAGATGGACAGAGATATGCAGAAAGAAGGTAACAGAAAGCGAAACAAAGAGTAAACAGGAAGAGAGAGAGAGAGAGAGAGAGAAAGAAATAAGGGGAGAGGGGAGGCAAATGGAGATCTACAAAATAATGAAGATCTCCAAATAATGTCTACATGTAGATAACGTTTTGGATTGTCTCAAAACTACGTCAACTATGGTTTTCATGTTCAGTAACCTTTCTAGCCTGATTTTTTCTTGTGATGGTGATAACTGAACTTCAATTCATTAGTTCAAAGTACTACTGGGTGCAGTCCATTGAATACGCAGGCGAATGTGTACCGTCAACAGTTAAAAAAGAGGGGAAAATGAATGAGAGACGCGTATTTTTGAAGGGGGTGGTTTGTTATTGCATCAGAGAGTTAAACACAACTTGGTTAATATCTCAGAATTTTGTTATTTAACATTTCCCCGTTGTGTATTACCTCTTAGTTTATTAATTGTATTTTAAAGGGATATGAATGGATCAAAACAGAAAAAATGGATATGAATGGATATGAATGGATTGCAATCAAGAGAGATCAATGTTTGAGGTTATAAAACGACTGCAGACCTACCAATTTTTAGATCCATTGTACACCCAGCGATGAATCGCGAGGTTTCTAAGAAATGGCGCGAAATATCACACCTTGGTCCAATTATTGTCAGACAATGTGGCATCACTATCAGTATCACGGTTGTTTGAATTAAAACCTCCTACATGGGTAATAACCGTACGAGGTAACTGCGTGCCTTCTTTTGCGTGTAGTGCAATCATGATCTTGGGAGAGACAATTTATGTATTTAGAATATCGAACTTTGGGATCGATGAACCCTGGGACTTGGATAGCCTTGAGACTAACCGGCAGCTATCCCTCTGATGATGTTGGTATCCACAATTAATCACTCTTAATTAACTGAGTTAATATCAACCATCGATAATATTTTACGGGCATTTTCATGTTGAAATGGTGCTCACTCTATGTATGAATTGTATCTATTTGAAGATGAGAAGATACCTCATTATTTCAAATGTTAAACAGAAGTTCAAAACCGTTATACGTATAATGCTCTACCTTCAATTGTCCTCTTCAGGGTATTGTATTTTGTTCTACTTTAGTTTAGGTTAAACCTTCTTTAAATGATAGATTAAGAATAAGAAAAGGTCTATAAACGTAATAAACTTGAGGTGCAGCAGCCGAAAATCCAAAGCTCAGATAAAATTACTGCTTCACGTTACGAATACCATCGTAATAGAAATTAAAGAATTTGGGGGAATACGTACCAGTTTCTTTATCAAACTAACACTTTCCTATTAATAAGTTCCTTTAGTAACATTCAGTTTTACAAGCGTTAAACGTTCACATAGCTATCCAATAGCTAACCCAATGAAATCGAGCTTGATAATTTGCACCCATAATCTGTAATGTGCGGTTGAACGGTTACAATCAAATTACAAATTTCCTCTAGTTTAAGCGTCAAATAATCCAAACTACAATTAAAATTTCAATTTGATTCTCAACCGCGAACTGAAGCGTATCCTTCATCTTTTATACTACGATTCAACGTTTCCTCAGTTACTTAAAATCCCAATTTAATTGAGACCAAATCCAATTTGACATTTTCTGGCAGCTCATGTCTCAATCAGTCACTCTATTTAAAGGGATCCGGTAACTTTGTCTGCACCAAAATCCTGGATTTTGCTAATGCTGCAAACCTTTAGGTCAGCCAGGAACCCCATGACTTTGACAAGCCGATGGCCTGTCTGATTATCAATATATTTATGATTGGAAATCGAAAACAAATTTTGCGTTTGCATAACGGTTTCCATAACACTACAGTCTATTGGGAAAAATGAATAAAGTAAAACCGTCAGTCAAAGATTTTTTATTTTTTTGAGGCACTTCTTAATCATTTTGAAACGCGATTTTTTTTTGTTTAGGGCTTCAATATCACACCATATCACAGACATATAGGGCCGTGTATCTCAGATTTAACATTGGTAAACGATGCCATCTTTCACTATATCGAAAGGTATAAACAAAAAAGTCAGTTAAGATCATTGTCTGACATTGTATGGTCGTGGAACTAGCAACATTCCTTTAAACAAAATCTTATCAAGCAATGTAGAGAGAGATAAAACATATTACTGTTCTGACAGGTGCGTGGGAAAAACTATTGCGTGGAGGAAATCTCGTTTTAAGATTATGGCATATCATATGTTCTTTTCTGCCACGATTATGTTTCACTTAAAATATCTCAGATCACTACTAAAATGAGCTCTTTCGCTATCTCCATAACCGAACTATCTATACCAAAGGTTTTATGTTACGTCAAAGAACACATCACACACCATTGGTAAATCATTATTCCTTTTAAATGTGTTGAGTTAGGCGCATACGATTTTCAGTACCGTCATCACAACAGAAGTTAATTGAACTACCAAGTTCAGAAAATAAAAATCACTAGATTTCAAAACCCGGTCATTATCAACGTTCTAAAATGCGAATGGCAACGTATATTCGAAACGCTCTGTTTTTATACGTAATTTTTCACTTCTTTTCGGTTGATTTATTCATTTAAAATAAAAGTATATAAACAAAATCAAAAACTTATTTTAAACAGAACTGGGGCTGCAAAAATAGCCTGCAAGATAAGCAAAAGCCTGACACGGTGACACCTTGTAAGCCCTACAATTAAATACAAACATTATAAAGGGGTTCCTGGTGGAGTTTTTTTCTGAATAAAATAGACATATATTCAAGAATATCCAATGGAGCTTGTCACATCTTGTCATTTTAATTAAAATACAACTGAATTTCTAGGAAGTAAGAATATTACATCTCATTCAAGCATCATGATAAATGACTTGAGACCGACTTACAATGACGCGACTGTATTAATTTGATAATAAAAAGTCGCTATATATCATCCTAATTGTCTGAGCATTGAGGTGCCTCCTTAATTATTATCTCCCCATTTTAAATGTAATGTTTATAAATTTCATGCAAAAATTAGGGTGATCGAACTGTGTGTAAGCTATTTATAAGAGAATATTGAGTTCAGGTAATAACACATGTGAATTCGCATGACAGCTAATGAAATTACAGTGAATGTTCAAAACTAATCAATAAATTGTAAATTCCAAAACGACTTTAGTTGTATTGATGCGAAGAAAAATTAATGTGTCTGTAAAGATAAGAAAAATAAATATGGTAGGAGTCCCGACAAACGTATATAACACGTCAGGCGCGTACGCAGGGGGGAGGGGGGATTGAACCCCCGCCCCCCTTTGGTATTTTTTATGTGTGTATTTTTGGAGGAAAACCCCCCTTGGTATTTTTTTTTTAAATAAATAAAACAAATAAAAAATAAAAAATTATACCAATGGCTGACCTAAAAAAGTTGACCTTACCCACCCCCCCCCTGCTTATTCAGCGGCTGGCTGTGTCGTTGCGATTTAAAAATGTTAACTCCCCCCCCCCCCCCCTTTGAAAAAATCCTGCGTACGCGCCTGTAACACGTAGTCTCTATGTGCAATTTGGAGTTTTTCTAATTTTATTTTAGTTCTGATGAAGAAAGAGCAATGATGCTGTAACAGATGAAAATTCTATTCCGAGGCGAATTTATTATTACAGCGCTCCAGCATTTCAAGGAATTAATTCCTGCCAGGTCCCCATTTACATCACCTGGATTGAGTGTGACAAATGTAGATCAATGTCTTGCCAAAAGATATTAGTGCCGCGGCGGGACTCGAACCGCGGACCGTTTACCTCTCGACCACGACACCTCTATACCTGGATGGAGAGCGGCAACATTTAGATAATGTCTTGCAAAAGGATGTCAGTGCCCTGGCTCGAACCGTGCACTATTATGATACACAAGACCACAACACCACAACACGCATAGCATTACGCAGCATGCACCAGAATAGACCAGAATAGTTTTTAAAGCAAAGTATCATACCCCATCTTATTTAAATTTTTGTAAGAAACCTTCCATCCTCTGGCATTCCACGGAGCTCTTTCTCTTAGGCTCCAAGGCCAACATCTTCATGAATTAAATTATGTAAATGGCAAGAAGCTAATTTTATGAACATGAAATTTATCACTCCCTTCGTCACGCTTGTGTGTGAATGGGATGGGCGCAACTTTCACTCATGCCCCGGGTTCACCGACAAGACCGATACCAGACAGATGACACACCGAACACAAAAATACATTATCTCGAATGGCAAAGAATGGATCGGTATTCGGGTCGGTATGGAGTTTATTTTGCGGTGTAAAGGGGGTGTCAGCTGATTGGAACGTATTTGACTTTCTTAATGAGAGACGAGAGTGTTCGAGAGCGGGTCTATACAGTTTCCTTTACCCGTTGACTAGAAGCTAGGGCCCGTTTCATATCACTAATTAAAATTAAGATAAACATAATTGTAGTATAGGTCAGTGAAGAAAAGAAAATGGATCCCAGACAGTCGTTATTGAATGCTTAAAACAAAAATAAGACAAACACAGTCAGAAACATTGACAGATTTTAACACGATCGCAAAGATTTAACAGAAATCAACAAGGGTAATTTCAATAACCTTCTATTAGCTATATAATAAATCATGTTCAGATTATGTAATATATCATCGTTAATCTTGGGTTACGACTATTCGAGAACATAAAGAGAATTCCGTTTTACCAAATTATATTTAGTGTTTTGCGAATTATTTTTTTCTTTAAATGCAAGAATGTACACTTCAGTGAGTTGCTCTCAGGCGTGATCAAAAATAAATATTGCTGAACGAGATAAAACCTCTCCCATGCAAATCAAGCATTGGGATTTTCGCCATCCATGAGGCAACTTTACTTCTGTTTTGATTAGGAAAGTCGTGTATCTTTCTCGAATGACACAATGATAAACCTTTGGATGGACACACCTAATCTTTGTGCGAGTATCCCGTTAATAATGAAGGCGTGTCTACACACCGCCGCACCTGCGACTATTGCTCGCCCTATATACCCACGCTCACAGAACGACGGGAAAGATCTCATCGCTCATGCACTTAAGGGCGGTGTCTATATCAATTTACATTTAGGATTGTTTCCAGCGAGTTTTCTTTTATGTGGGTTTATTGACCTGTAGACCACGCCCCCACCCTCAAAAGATGCATTATTATCCTAATAAAAATTTATCGTGTAGAATAAGCCACTATCTCTCCAAACGGTTAGCATTTTATAGAGAAACAAAAAAAGTGAGAAAGTCAGTGGGTTAGTACATCATCAGATTTCACCTATAAACATTTCCCCCTTAAAAAACAAATCTAAAGAATTATAAGACCAAATCGTCCATCTCAAAACCTGCGTTAGAGGAGTCTTTTATATGCGCTTGATAGCATCTTAACTCTTTCATATACTGTATTGCCTTGCTTAATATGACACCCATGGGCGCCCATTAATGGAATACTTCATCAGAAGCTTTCGAGTGTAAACAGTATGCAGATTTTACAGGAAAGCCTCAAGCAGCAATTGACTCGGATGAAAGACGACGAGGAAAAGATATTTTGAAGATGCTCTTCAGAGGCTGACATTGCTGTCAGCATTTTAATATTAGCTATGTCTTTATTATGTTTAGAGAGGCCCTAGTGTATTGTGTTATTATGTCAAATTTTCCATAGGGAATTCAGATCAATATTGAAGGGAAAACCCCTTATAAATTATGGTGCAATGCGTTAAATCTACTTTGAGCACAGCAAAAGCCCAGTAGAGCTATGGCTGGTTTATAAACAGGCCGTGTAACAATTAAATCGAATGAATGAATGAAATATGATTACAATTATCAGAACTAAATTTATAATGCATAAACAGTCTAATCACGCACATCGTTGTGACACGATTGCATTTCTAGTTTTGTTTATTCTTATCTCGAGGGTGAGATACATATATATCTTCTTATAATTTTAAAAATTGCCCATGTCATAGACCATTTATAATAACTTGACGTATAATAATTATCATCACTTTTCCAAAACCAAGGTCCAATCATAATATATGCGTGACAGACTTCATAGCTGACATAATTTGCAGGCAATGTTCGCCTACGCCAGACGATGTTTACTCCAGAAGATTCCCGCCATAACACAATTCCAACAAATTTACACTGCAGGTCAGATATATACGTGGTATGACACGTACCCTTAATTTTGACACATTAAGAATGACACGTCATAAAGAAGGTCTACCAAAATAGCCCCCATCGAATGTATGTAATTGAACTTAATGAGTTTATTTGATTAAAAGCAAATTGTCGAATACTTTCACGTTTGCATTCCAGTGACATTAATCCAAGAGTATTTGAGAAGAAAGATAATCGACTTTGAGTCTGTTTAAAAACATGTTTAATAATTAGAGCAAAGGAAAATATCTAGTCTGATGAATGACATCGAATTGAAAAGTGAAAGGGTTTTCAAGTCCCCACCCCCTCTCGGTCTTCTCCTACCCCATCCATCATGAAAGAAGTCTGGCTATACCATAACTACTGGCGAAATGAAGGGTACAATCTGCATGTGCCACTCCCCCTCCCCCTCCCACTCATCTTTTGATACCAAACTGTATAACTAAATTTACACAACCCCCCAAAATATATCCCCTGTCAAATTTTCGACCAAAAGGCATCTAAACAAATTCAAATTTCTTCTTTTTCTATTTTGAATGTCAGGATATGTTTTCTTAATTGCCCCTCCCCCTGTTACAAGATCCTGGTTCCGCCCCTTCCCTAACTAATATTGATCAGCATACGTGGCTACTATGGCTACCGTAATCTATGTCATCATTGACGAGGACAAGGAGAGTAGGTCAAGATGATGGCGGTTAATACAGAGGGCATTCACCTCCTTCGCTTGTAACTCTTGTCACGTTAAGGGGGTACAGAGATGCACCAGCCTACTCTCCCTCCCCCTCCCCACCCCCGTTCCCCCTCTCTCTCTTCATCTCTCTCTCTCCTTTTCTCTTCATGTTTTACTTTCTCGTTCTTATAGAGAATTTCCCTTATTTCCACATTATTTTCTCTCTTCCAGCCATCTCTTTCTCTGCCCCCCCCTCTCTCTCTCTCAATCTCTCTCTCTCTCTCTCTCTCTCTCTCTCTCCATATCTCATGTTCTCTTTTCTATCTCAGTCTCTTTCTATGCCTATATCTTTTTGTTTTCCCCACTTTCTACTTCTGTTTCTCCTTCTTTTTCAAACTTCCTCTTTTTATTTCCCTCTTTCACTCTAGATTTGAATCGGTGCCCCTAACTCTCCTATTTATTGCCTCTTTCTATTTGCATCATGTACATGTATTACTTTCTTGTTCTTTTTCAGAGAATCACCTTTACTACCACCACATTAAGTTCTCTTTACACCCTTCTCTCTCTATCTCTCTCTGTTTTTCCCTCTACAATTTCCCCTTTCTTTTGTTCTCTCTCTCTCTCTCCCCCCCCCCTCTCTCTCTCTCTCTCTCTCTCTCTCTCCTCTCTTTCCCTCTACCCCCTCTCTCTTTCTCAACTCAATGGCGAACATTACCTCTGCTACTTTTCTCTCTCAACATGTCTCGTTGAGATCTAGATCTTCAAAAAGAGAAGATCACTATTGCGGTTGAACATGGTCATGATGGTAAAGTGGCATTTAAAAAAGAAAAGGTAAATCGCCAAGAGGTATTCGCCCGTCCTGATTATTAGTTTCAAAATCAATTAATTTGTTTTTGAAAACATAAAACGAACCGACAGACAATGTATCATTCAAATCATGATTGTCTAATGTGGGTTTAATGGCCGATTAACAACACAATGTCTACTCACAAGTCCGCTAATTTGCTGTCTACGGAAGATGTGAAGTTCGTTTGGAGCACCGTTTTGATAACATTTAGGGGGGGGGGGGAATCCTCTTTTTTCTCCCCAAATGATACTAAACCAGTCTTCTTATCATTGCCATCTTGAAAAATAATGAACATGGGATTTGATTATTTGGATTTAGATATAACCTTTAGGTACTATGTCGTTACAAGTAATCCGATTAGTTGCACCACATAAGACTATTATGATTTCTGACGTATATGACATGTCGTGACGAGGCGATTGGGAATGAGATCGACAAATAATCAACTACATGAAGGTTTCAAGAATTTTGAAAATGACAAAATATTGACAAAATATTCATCTCACGTGATTCACATGCAAAACATGGACGCGGTGTTTCTGTCGTTTCATTATAATTCGCTGGAGGCATCTTCTTTTCGAGAAAAAAAGGGTAAAGTTTCGTTTGGTAGGAGCAATAAATCAACCTGCGGCGGCCCCGTACAAAATGTCCAATTCGGAATAAGTGAATTTTAGCGAATATACGCAAATATCTTAAATTTATAAAACTTGCACGCCCGTAACTCACGATATAGATGTATAGCAGCAAAACAATAACAAGAACTTTTAACGAAGTGAAAGCTAACAAATAACGTTTACCCGATGGAAAGATATTAGTATTTATACCTGGCTTCAATTTTGGAATACCAATAAACAGAGATCCAACTTTGCTCGTTGTTAAAGGATAACATCAAGACGCCCGGATGGCGTTTTAATCTTAAGTAGGTCAACCGTATGACAAATATTGCAGTATGATGGGGAAAGGCTAAAAACATTTAAACAGGGTGTTATGCAAAATGAAGACACATGGCGTATAGAGGGTATTAATGAAAACTGGGCCAATCTAGCCCTTGGCTCTTGTCTTTCTTCCAGCTGACATATTTCTTGCAATCTTGTTCATGCCGAGGAATTTTGATTCTAGAGGTCCTGAATTCGGCGTATAAACACCAGAGGATACCCCTTAGCGCAGACAGCGCGGCGTGTGGTTTCTCTCGAATACATTCCACCTCAAGGTTTTGCCTCCATTCACGATTTCATGACTTTTCTTTCAGTCTTTGATTTCTTTGTCGTTGTTGTTGTTGTTCAGTATCTTTGTTATAATGTTTTATTTGACTGGAAGGTATGTTTCCTTATATCGACCATCGTTAACAAAATTGCCCCGGTTTAATACATGGAATATGTCTCAATCCTTCTCCTTCTTTCCCCCACTTCTATGCCCCACTTCTTTCTCAGTTCATTCTTCAATGCCTAATTTTAACTCAACTAAATGAACCATTCGTCTTTCCTTTCTTAGTTTTCTTTTGTACCTGTTGTATTTTTTTCAAAGAAGCAAATATGCTTGCAGTAATGCATTTGACATAACAAAGTTCTTTAGCAAGACACACACTATAACTTGACATAAATTTTCAGCGTCGTTTGGTCATAACTATGTATTTGAAAATATAGTCTAATGACTAAAACTACAAATAGATATCTTTTGTAAATGTTTTTTTCTTAACAGTTGATTAGAATTGCATTTAGTTAGTGAAATTCTTTTCTCCATTATTAACAATGCAAACAAAATACTTCAATATAATTATGTGACCTATAATCATGATGATGTATATCGAAAAGATATTAAAAAAAACTAAACGTTAAATATTCCGGTAGTGCTCAAATATCACGTCCAATCATTCTTAGAAAAACCACGCCTTGTCAACTGGACTACATCTTCTCCATCTTCTCTATGTTCTCTATGTTCTTCCTGTCTATTCCCTTTCGTATATATCCTCTCAACACGCATCCGTTTTTTCAATCTCTTTTCGAGAAACTGAGTTGGATTCATTTAATCTTCAGACAACGGTGGGTTGGGGTGCCCCAACTCGCCTTCAGGCACTTCCTGTACATTTTGTAGCCCTGCATTTTAAACATTTCGGAGGCGGATGGATGTATAGAGTTCGTCGGGGGTAAGTCTCTCCCGAGAGCAGTTCTAAGCGAGAATGCATTGAGTAAATGGATGTTTACTTTGCCAGCCTTTAGTTTTATCGTAGAAAAAGAGATAAACCATGCGACCTTCTTTACCCCAAAAGAGTAAATATAGTGGCCTGCATGGTGCCATCAAATGGAAAAGGGAATTGTCATGGTACTTACCGGTTTTCTTGACGCGGCGCTGTGTACAAAAGTCCTCCTTTGGGCAACTACTGTACGGAGAAACATTTTTGTTGTTGTTCTAGTTCAATAAATACCCAAGGGTTCCTAATGGCCTTGTTATTACTTCAATAATTAAAAAATATACAAATTTCAGCTATATCTGCAAACCTTTAAATTGGTAGGAAGTAACATTACCAATTACAGAAATATCCAACTATATTGCTATGTAAATAACGTTGTCAATTCATGTGAGCCACGCAATGTGTATTATTCCAAATAAAACAAATTCACGTATTCAGATTTTCCATCATCATTTTTCTATCAATGGAAGTGTATGACTAATTTGCATGCATAACGTGTGAATTCATAGAAGCTCTGGAACCGACATGTCGTCTGCACTAGACCAAATTCTTCCGGCGTTTTTTATCACCAACAACTGAATGCAACTGGTTTACTCCACACACCGGTCGATTTTACCGGCGCCTCGTACCAGATCTAAGGCTCCCCCTCTCTCTATTTTACTCTATCTTTTACCCTCTCTCTCTCTCTTTTACCCTCTCTCTCTCTCTCTCTTTCATTATCTCTCTTTCCCTATTTATCTCTCGCTCTCCCTCTGTGACATTGTATCTTTTGCGGAGATTCTTCTTTGGTCGATTTTCCAAAATAAGCTGCTCACTGATAATCACTGCAGATCTCGAGGTGAAGCTACTTTGTAAGCGATGTACACATAACAATGATCCAATTTACTTTCTTCGTTGTATCTGATGAAGAAATTGTTCTATTACAATGTTTATTCGAACTACAAGCATGGCAAGAATGGATCTCCATAATTTCTTTGAGGCAATTTAATAATGAACATCCATTACCTTTTAAAACCTCTGACATGACTGTCAAGATTACCATGACAGAATCAAATTAAGAATGTTAATTTTATCAAAAATGATAACAATGCCCTAAAAAATAATTGAAATCATATCCTGGTCAAACAGCTATTAAGCATTTAGCATTTGGAAGTACTTGAATTCTGGACCCAGTCAAGAGCAAAGAGAGAAAGAGAGAGAGAGAGAAAGAGAAAAAAAAAGAGCAAAGAGAGAGAGAAAGAGAGAGAGAGAGAAGGAGAAAGAGAGAGAATGTGAAAGAGAGAGAGAGAGAGAGAGAGGGAGAGAGAGTGGGGAGGAACGGGTAAGAAACAGGCAATACATTATCTTGGGAAGACATCAGTAGGATAAAGGGTATTGAACGCCCGCACAATCCCTTTGAAATAACTAGTAGCCATCTTTAGCATATTCAAATCACATTGTTATCTTTCACCACTGACTCAGCAAGGTACATGACTTGTATATCGATACTGTTTTCATTATAATGTTTTTGTTCAAAAGAAAAATTTAACACAACACAATGTAAAGGTTAGATAGCAGATTAATACATTATCTAAGAGCAAGTGCATCATACAATATCTGTATAGTAGCAACTGATCTACAGTGTACTACTACATATGAATGAACAAACACACCTATCCATAACCTTATTCAAAAACATGGAATATATATCGATACTGTTGAATGCCGATGCTCTAAATAAAAATGTGATTCTGATACGTCTCCCGGGAAATTCCAAGGACAAAAAGGCGTAGCTGATATACCAGGCATCGTAAAGGATAGACTGAAAACAGCTTGATATCAATGCCTGGTGTAGGCGGCCCTTTACTGGTTACGTTCTATCAGGGAATCGATCTGTTTAGTCATCATGTTTATACCTTTGAAAGGAGAATATAGAGAGAAGGGCAGAGACAGATATAATACAGATATAAATTGAGAAATAAGAGAGAGAGAGAGAGAGAGAGAGAGAGAGGAAGAGAGAGGGAGAGGAGAAGGAATGAAAAGAGAAAGAGGGAGAGAAAGAAAAAGTGAGAGGTGGAAAGAGAAAGAAATAGAGAGAAAGAGAGGCAGATATTATAAAGGTAAGCAGTGGAGGATCCTGGCAAGTCTTTCATACACGTCGCCTGAAAGCTAATCACAAATATTTGAGGGAACATTATGAGGAGGAGAAAGATAAAGAGAGAGAGAGAGAGAGAGAGAGAGAGAGAGAGAGATGGGTGGAGAGAAAGAAAGAGAGAGAGAGAGAGAGAGAGAGAGAGAGGTGGGTATTAAACTAACTTTGCAATTGAACTAAAGGCGTAAATCAATTCGTTGAAGATGAGTCTAGTATACAATTTTGAGTCAATAATATGAGAAAGTGGTATTATTTTCTTTCATACACGTCGCCTGAAAGCTAATCACAAATATTTGAGGGAACATTATGAGGAGGAGAAAGATAAAGAGAGAGAGAGAGAGAGAGAGAGAGAGATGGGTGGAGAGAAAGAAAGAGAGAGAGAGAGAGAGAGAGAGAGAGGTGGGTATTAAACTAACTTTGCAATTGAACTAAAGGCGTAAATCAATTCGTTGAAGATGAGTCTAGTATACAATTTTGAGTCAATAATATGAGAAAGTGGTATCATTTTCTATTTCAATCTACTTGATAAAGAATAACATGAACATGACGGTATCTTTGGCAGCACATCAAAATCGATTAAATTATGTTAACATGATGAGTTACATTTCTGTTCAAACCTCTCAACGTGTGCTTTTTTCGTGATAAAAGTATTTATTCTCTCGGCGATGTTAACATTACTACATTACGTTATCAGGAAATGCTGTACAAATACAACCATGCACGCGAGAAAGAGAGAGAGAGAGAGAGAGAGAGAGAGAGTCATTTTGTGAATACGCAACGAAGGACACTCTTTTCGCGCACACGGATTCTTTACTCACACAAGCGCACACGCACCTACACACACTCACCCACGTCAAACAGGCGAAATTGCAATTTCTTTGCATCTTTGTGAACCGTGAGTGGGTTCGTATACCATTACGAACAAGGGCTATAGAGGACTCATAGCGTGTTTAATCATATTTTTCCAAATTGCAATATAAACAATTTTACAAATCCTTTTCCAAACAGTTATGTATCGCTCGGACGGCGGATTGGAAAATGTCATGTTCCGTAAAAGATGAATTTTATTTTTTTGGCGTCAGCTAAGTTTGTGAAAAAATGCATCGATTTTTCTTTTTAAAAAACATTATGTGATTGTATCATAATGCTTTTTAAATTGTTTTCTATCAATATTATGGGGGTTAATGATAACTTTTGGAAATGAAGTGATTAAAAACTAAACTTTCACTAATAATATTTGATATCCCTTGAAACCTTCTCTTTTTCGCGCGGATGAAAGTTAAATCTATAAATGATAATTGTATATTATGTATTTACTTTCTTCGAATCTGTGTAATACCAATATTTTTTATTTTTTAAACTCAAGGACTATAACTTCCCCCACGGGAAATAAATAACATGAACTCATTAAACAGAAAATACAGAACGAAAAGACAGCTTGCTTTTTCTATAACAATAATTAATGTCCTGTACTCATTACATTGAAACCTTGCTTACAAATCATATTGACATAACATCTCGTTATGTTAGCCTTCACATGCAATTACATAATTGACAAGCACTTGACACGTCCTATCTTTATATCCTGTCAATCACGCAGTGACGTCACGTGATATCTTTGCTGATCACGTGGCTTAAGCACACATTCTGTCACGTGCTTCGACAGTGACATGATTTGATTGTTGGAAGATCTGCTGCACGCGAAGAGTGAACTACAACGAGTCGAGCACTCTGACAACATAAAGCTTATAAAAATAAGCCGGGATAGCCGGTAACAAGAATGTAATATTTTCTTTTCTCCGCATCAAAACTTCAAGTAGTCTAGTTTTAATTAAAGGAAAATATCCATGAAGTCATATTGACTGAACACACTTGTGAGTTATGATAGCTATGGTAGAGGTCTTTGTAAAAGATGCACATCGTTAAAGCATAAACATTTACTGAGTGATTTCAAAACTGCATGTACCAGAGGGTCTTGGTCTACGAAATGTATATTAACACTTTCCTTCTTTGAATTTTCCGTTCTCTTCCAGACTTATTTTTCTGGTAACTCTATAATAACTAACCCAAGATAATAATAATAAGGATAATGATAATAATAAAGAAATGCTACTGTTGGCCTGGAATATAAAAATGGGTTACGTTACAGTATGAAAGAAAAAAGAAATATACTCCCCTTACGAACCATGCACATTTCCGTTCATAAAAATATTTAAATATTCAAAATTTGTTTTCTCCATCAGTGTTTGTTCCTGATTTCGACAGTTGCTTGATAGGAATGAATATTTTGTCCGCAAGCATAAGTTTGTTTATCGAGTTTCTCTTACTAAACATTCGATTGCTTTAAATATCTTCTCATCCCAAAGGATATTATTTTCTGTCAACTTTGAACTTAAAGTCGAATATATCAGCAGCTATACGATGCGAGTTGGATATATTAATTTGTCTTGATAGAGAGAATAAATGAAGAGAGAAAGAGCGACACAGAGTGATCACGAAAGGGGAGTGATAAAGCACAGCGAGCTACAACACACCCACACACACGTTATATAAAAGAGAGATGGAGAGGGGGAGAGAGAGAGAGAGAGAGAGAGAGAGAGGTGGGGGTGGTAATATTATTATAGCGCAGTAATAAACACCCTTAGACGAATCTGGAACACGTACTAGTACGCCGTTATGTTTAGTCATTAATGAAATAGAATATAGTTTGCGTCAATACCTTAACGGCTTTCAGGTTGACCCATTTTAACCGTTCCATAGATTCGCTTTGGTTCAAGAAAAGTCCACTTATCCTTGAGCTGTATAAACGTCACAAACGATGAAATACCCCTCATACCTTCACTAATGAGGCAGCATGTGCAATGCCAGATATAAAATACTTAAAGTTGATACTCATTGATGAAGACAGTCACACCAACCTTGTGAATTATTCTTGAATATTATGGAAGAAAGATTCCAAATTATTCAAAATTGTAAAGAGTTACATAAAATAACAAACCGGCAATATTTTTTCAGGCTCATGATTTGTAACTAAAATTTGAGTCAATTTCTACTGTTTTTTCCATTTTGAATCAGAATTAAAATAAAACTATAAGAGTCATAGAAAATAGATGAATTCTAACCTTTGAAATGATTCAAATATTCGCTGGAAAGTATTTCATTTTCTCAAGATCTCTAAAGTTATTGACTAGCTAGATTAAAGTTGAGAAATTGTACCCTTCGCTTGAAAAAATGTCATCCATTACCTTTAAGTTCCTTTCATCTTTAGAACTAAATCAGGAAAACTTTCGGGACAAGCCCTAAAGCGCTTCAGCTACTGCATTTCGCAAAACCTTTAACTCAAAATTCTCTCAGGAACTGTTTGTAAGAAGACAAGTGGGTAACAACCTTCTGGGCAGGGCAATTGACGTATTACCTTATCCCAATTACGTGAAGAAAAAAGGCTAACATTGCAATACGCCATCCCCTACGAAATTCTGTCCCAAATGCAAAGAAAACAAATCGTTTTGTGAAATAGCCTTTAAAGCAATTTAGAATCTTGATGACGTTGTATTTATTACCATTTGACCAAATTTCCTGGGGCCGATTATTACTCGTCACTCGATGGGCCATTTATGTCTGATTTTCTCCGCTTCGTCCATCATGCACATCGCCCTCCAGCCTTTCGCTCCTTTTTGTATTCTTACATGGTGATGGTCTTAATAAAATCGCTTCCAAATCCCCTTTTCTCGATAGAATGACGGGTGATTGTCTCTGCGAGACAGTGCCACAGAGAAAAGGTAACCGGAAGTGAAAAAAGGACATTTTGATGATGACAGGTTAGCCTACGAATAAAAAAGAGCATCGGAAATATTGAGCTGTGCACCTTGTTCATGCCGCAATATAGATTTATTTTACTCTTTGTGGAACGATTTGACCGGCAGTGACCATGTTCGTTTGCACTACATGTACATGCAGATTAAATTTAATAAGCTGCCAAAGAGGGGCATGGCCTATATTGATTTTTGTAATTACTTGTTTAGCCTGAATAGGACAGAATGAGATGTGAGGTATTTTTCCAAATAACGACTCAATTAAAGACAAAAGCAGATCTAAGCATATCGATATAAAACTATTATATTCCGTTTCTACAAGGCCAGGAATCAAACAGTACACATGTATTGCAAAATTAGCAATATGCCAACTCTGATTATTATTAAGAATAACCTGTGTGTATTAATAATTCTGCAAGGGAAGAATTAAGTTTTGAGAGACACTGCATGGTCCGAAATACTTCACCGCTATAGTGTGTGGTATAGTTATAATGAGATGATTGTGTGTCGACAATTTGTATTTGCGGAGACATACCATCAGCTTTAAGTTTGTCTTGTGGTAGCATTTCATAAAAATATATGTGCAGTAAGCAAGATGATTAACTAACGGGGGGAGGGGGGGGGGGTGCTCTTGCAAAATTTCTGTAATAAACAAGGAAACAAAGGGGATAAAGATTATACAATTTGATGCATATAAGAACCTGTTCAGAACATGAGGATAGTTCACCATGCAACGCAACAGAAATTTGAAGAGGGCATTTAAAAAAATATTTTTCAAGCAATCACCTTAACTTCAGTGGTAGTCAGACATCTTGAGGATCTTTTAAATCATGAATTTGGATAGGGAATGGTTAAAACAAAAATCACAACATTTTTAAAACGCAATTTGAGACATCATCTAGTTGAATACTGAACCGGAGATAACGTGGGCTGGAGTGCAATGAAGATCGTGTATCATAACTAAATCTAACCGCACCCAATGGGTTAATTAAACCTCTCTTGAGTAGAGACTTCCTTCTCTCATCACCCCTATAAAGAGCTTTACTTGTCGTGTTTAAATCAAACAGTTCTGACTCTCCATCTGTCAGCAGCCCTAAGCAAGTGTTCATCTCTCTGTTTAGTCTAACACATTCGTGTCTTATCGCAATACAATGACTGCATCGTTAGATGCCCAGACACTCTCTCCTACCAGTCTCCTCTAAGCACATTCGTGTACACGCATCCATGTTATTACGTGAGTTCATAACATATAGTGCCTTTATACCACACCATAACAAAATGTCATCTTGCTTAACAGTTGACTACTTGACTCTGCACTGGGTGTTTTTTATTATACATTTAACGTTGATTCCTAGTCTTGCAAATTCAAACAGATGAAACTACCCAGAAGATATTAGTAGTTGATAAATTAGTAAATTTTCTGTTCAAATGTTTTATAATATGTAAAGAAAATTGACTGGTTCGTTCTTGAAATACCAAACCATGAAAAGCGCAGGACACTGATATGTGTATGTGGGACTACACAAAAAAACGGTACTAGGATTTGGGTTAAAAGTAGTTTCTATCTGTTTTTAGTCATATTTGAAGAAAAAACGCAATCAATAGCAATCCTTGACATGTGACTAAGAAGAATTAGAGAATCTTTACCATTACCCAACCTGCCGATTTATTTCATCGATTATTCATTATTTATTTGGCAATTTCACACCAAAAATAACAAGATATATAATGAGTAAACAAACATTGAAGAATTGTCAAGTATAAATGCGCAATCTTACTGGAGGCCCTCTGAGTGCATCAGTTGGCTGCCGGGGAAGAGGAAAGCAAACTTAATCACTGTAACCGTAATGGTCCCTCTTCCTGACCAACTGGTGCACCCAGAAGACCTGCAAAATATAACATGAAGGTAAATAAAAGGTATAACATTTCATGAACAAAATAAGTGACAAAAACAAAGCACAAGGAGAAAATCAAACTAATATGCATGATGACACTAGTTCATGACACGATATTGAGCATAAAAATAAAGTATATGGCCTCCCTATCTATATAAAGAATGATGGATGAGGTGATTAGAGTCAAAACCTTTCACGATTCATTGTGAAGGTTATATGGTGGCAAATATAATGAAGTTATATAGTAAATAGATAATAATGAAGTAAGCGAAAAGGGATTTATAAAGCTATTCAATATTGCAGTTGCGTTCCAGATACATTTTCTGTATACAAATAGGCTGTGATTAATATACAAGTTGATAACAACAAAAATCTGTCGAGTGAGTCGTATATAATTATGCTTGTTGCAAATCTCCGGCCTGCTTGTAATCATTGTTACCCATCACGTATGATGATGACTATGCATTGATATTGCTCTTTAAGAAGTGGGACGGCACATAATTTCCTTTAGCATAATAAAAGACAAAAACAAAAATATTTTATATTGTGTCCCCTCCCCCTGATATCCGCCAATGAAAATGACAGATTGCTACGATTCTTTTCATCTAACTTCATGCACCAGTTTTCTTAGTACGGACAAACGAACTGAAGTAGTGTGCACCGTCCAACAATCTTAAATGGATAAAAATTATCAGTATTCCTTCAAGCACAGCTAAACCTTAAGCTAATAGAAAAGAGATAAGTTCAAAAACAACTGTTGCCGATAACATGATAATCTTTTAGAAGGCACCGAATCCGACCGTAATACCAACATTATAAGCTCTTAAAAAGAAAAATATAGAATATGATAGAGAGAGACAGAGAGGGAGAGAGATTAGGGGAGAGAATTATAGCCGATGACATTTGATGACATTTTCAGCGATCTTTAAATCTGTAATAAATTTTATTCTGAACGTTGTTAAAGCTTATTAGAAATTGGTTCACAGGTTTGTAAATTAAATGTCTTGAAGCACAAAACCTTTTTCCTTTTTCCCCTATTCTTTTCCTTTCTTGTCACTTTTTTAAAACACAAAAGCCACTTCGGTCTTCCGCGGAAAAACTGAAATCACTCAGAAAGATGAAATTGTGATGTAATTGAATGTCCTTGAGTAAGAAAAGGTGCAATTTTTCCATTTTAAGAAAAATTGAAGCGAGTGCAATTGAGTTAGACAAAAAGCATGTGAAGTTGAAGATTGGGAATGTTATATGAAATTTATATTTGTAGTCGTGCTTTCGGGATTGTCGTTGTTGACTTTACGGTTGACAATGGTTAAGGACATGGCAATTTTTATTATGCGGTGGCTCTCATTTGTGTCTTGTGATTACCCCCCTTTTCTCTCCTTTTCTCTCTCTCTCTCTCTCTCACTCTCTTTCTCTCTCTCTTCTCTCCTTTTCTCTCTTCTCTTTCTCGCTTTCTCTTATTCTTACTATTTCTCTACTTCTTGCTCTCCTTTTCTCTCTCTCCTTATCTCTATCTCTCTCTCTCTCATTTTCTCTCTCTTTCTCTCTGTTTCTCTCTTTCTCTCTCTCTCTCTCTCTCTCTCTCTCTTCGTATCGAAGGAGCATGGCGTGAGCATGCAAATTGATTAAAGACATAACATTTTGATTGTCTTTGTTTAGTAAACCATCTTGAAGCCGGAATCGACAAAAAGTTTGCAATTGATTAAAGGACCAAGAATGTTGGGCATAATCCATCCTCTATCGCCGCCGGGTACTGAAAATCGTGCGACTCTATTAGTTCTGCATAAAAAACTGGGTGAATGCTTTTTTCTTTTCTTCTTCTTTTTCCTTTTTATAGACACTTACTCAAATCCCATACAGTAGCCTAAGTGATACTCCTTGAATTATAATTAGTATAGGAATATCAAGCTTATTAAATGACAACATAATCATCATGTCATCTTACTTTTTGTGCGAATGAGAACGGGACATTTAATTCCTCAGCGTATATGTGAGATTGTTCCATTTTCTATCTCGCACGTGTTTTCCCCGTGAATACATCAATGGATTTTATTCTTAACACCAGGTCAAGCGGCACATGCTCCAACATTAGATATATTCTTAAAATCAGGGCGAGGGAAAGGGAAAGAGAGAGGAAGGAGAATGGAAGAGGAGATACATGTATAGAGACATCGAGAGAGGGAGAGAGAAAGATAAAGAGAGAGCCGTGAATTGAAATTTCGATTTTTTCGAAGGAGCTCTTTCCTGCGTTGTCATGGGAATGGAGAGAAGTCCCTTTCTGGATCATTTAATTGCTTGAGGCATTTGAGCTAAAGGAGATCCTTACCCCTGTTACAAAGCTTGCATTAGCCCTGGGACGATGATCGCTTTGTGGCGTACTTTAGTATTGAGAAGGGCGCTTTGGTTAAAGATTAAATCCATTTGTTACAGAAACCATAAATACCTTATCCGATACGTAACACTGGTAATATTATGTCACGATATATAAAGCTCTATCGGAATGCGTTTCTTGACGACCCACGGATCTTGTGACCAGCAAACAGAAGCAAAAGGAAGTATGAGGCTCTTGGTGTGCCATATTTTCAGACAAAATCCTCGGACAAGCAGCTAAAACAAGAGTCATAAGGGGTCGTAAATGTTCCGGGGATGCCCTGGATCCGCCACTGACTGCTGTCACTAAATTCAATCGATTCTAAAAGAGGGAGACTGATCCCTGAAAAAGACAGAAAAAACGAAGAATTAGTCCACCTTGCCTTGAATTTGTCTACAAATTGTATCTAAACACGCGTGAAGTTATTACGTGCTATTACTGGAATACTCCCCAGGAAGTGGAGATTGTGCACACGGTGTGTGCGGGCAAGCATTGAATCCAATGACCAGGCATATCTGTAAAGCGCTTATAAAACATCGTAGATGTATTAAGCGCTACATAAAAGCGGAATATTATTATCATTATTATTACTTGCTAAATCAGCAAACGAAGGCAAGTGTGCATGGGAATTTTATATTAGCAAATTATCAACAAGATCGGGACTTCCCCTTTAATGATAATATCCTTGATCAATGGAAGGACCTATATTTTGGTACGTGAAAATACTTGTGAGGAACTCGAGCCCTCAGATTTAATCTCCACTCTCATTCTACTCAGTTAATCATTGATAGGGTATCGGCGACCATACTGTTTTCTTCCAGTTTGAAATAGTGTGTCCATGTTTTTAGCTTTCATCGGTGTGATGAGCCTTTGTGGAAATGTTCATCGTAGGTCTGTTGGAAGACACATCGGCTGTTGGTTTGTTTTGATTATATGGTTTGTTTTTACCTGGTTGCTATTGAAGAAAGCATGTGTACGGTTGCGAGTAAGCAACTAGGGACCGACGGTTTTAAAGTCCCCTCCGATGGACTTGGTAATGAAGAGTAATATACCTTACCAAAGACCGCTAGCTAGTGCATTGACTTGGGTTCGAATCCGGGACCTATCGGTTACGAGACCACTGCTCTACAACTGAGCCATCTCATCTCCACCTTTTCATCATGTGCTCGTCCACGCAAGGGTCCTATAAACCAAAGTGCTACAAACTTCCCAGTTCGTGCGTCCATACATATTTTTCAATTTTTGTGTTTTTTGGCTTTTTATTCTCCAATGGATTGTGATCTAGTGAGCACCATAATAGAGATATAAGTCTCATATGTTTGCCACATATAATATTTAACAAAATTACCAATTCAATCTAATCCAATCCTATCCAATCCAAAAGATATTTGATATAGCGCCTTCTCCTTGCAGTTACCACACTCATGTTCTCGATCAGAAAGCAGATTTCAATATGAGATCTTTTTCCCTCAGTCAAAATCTACTTGTACAGGTTGTAGCTTACGCGAAGTACCAACGGTTGGCTAAAAGTAGAAATTCCAGAAATTCTCAATTTTCCTTCTATATTCTAACCAAGCTATTCAAATAAAGGAATTAAAACATGGCATGGACACATCCCATATTAAGATGGGACACTGTTAAACGTGACACTATACAACTTAAAAGAACGTGCATAATGGAGCAAAAACCTCATTTTTTCTGGGGAGGAAAGCAGTCTTCATGAAATGTATCTAAGCACCTGTTTCTACTAAATTGAACGTGAGTGACGCACGTCATCCAATCTCAGACAGTAAAGAAGCTTGAACACTCGATGAAAAGTAACGACGCATAACATCTTAGCTTCTGAAAATGTCAAGTGGCAAGACAAACACCCACAGAATGTAACTAATTACAACTCTCTTTTTATTTCTTTGATCTCAAACAAGAGAAAGCAGTTTAGACACTTTCTCCACTTATTTTTTTATTTATGACTCGTAAAATCCTATCTGATGTAAGTGTTAGGTATATGGGAACATATTTAACAAATAACAACTCTCTTTGTAGTTGCATGTATTTATGTATGTATGTATAAATTATATTAGAAACATATTAAAATGTGCATCTCCTTTGTTTTATCTTTATAAATCAAAATGAAATCCAACTACAACAAACATTTGATTTACACCCCTATTTTTTTCTCTCTCTCTCTTTTCCCCTTTTACCAATGTTTTTTCATCCATATTTGTATTATTATGTATCCATTGAGGGTAGTCATGCTATCAATCTTTGCTTACTTTGTCAACCCTGCTATTTGATGTTTTCGATTAGTTACAGCCAGTGTTACTTTATTCTACATATATTCTTTTGTCATGAATGTGTAAAATTTGCAATGTTTGTTACATATTTGTAAAACTGCAAAAGAAAAAGAAAATTAAACAGAAATGAATAAATCAAATCCAAATATATCAATTCACAACGCTAGATGCAATAAGCAAGATGCATAGATTGAACTCTACAAGTGCGTTCGATTTATTCGCATCACCTGAGAATAAATCTAAAGCGCTTGTGAAGTTCAATCTATGCTACTTTTGTATTCCATCTAGCGTTATGACTTGATATATTTTTCCTACTATTTTCACTCTGCGTCTCGTTGGACATTGTTCCTTTAAGAAGTTTAAATATATATGAGTGTGTATGTGTGCGTGTGTGTGTTTGTGCATATGTGTGTATTTCAGAATTTCAGAATTTCAGAATTTCAGAATACGAGGGGGGAAATGCCGATCTTCGTATTCACTAAAAGATTGCATAATTACTCTCAATCAAAGGGTCACTTCAGCATTCGTTCTGACCTGCTTCCTTTTATACCACTCTCACTTCATCAGTATTAAGTTATCTCCGGCTAAGAATGGTTGGGCAATCTAGATTAATTCTAAATTGACCCATCTGAGAAATCATCAATTTCATTTAAAGGTAAAGGAGGTACTGAAAGGGTAAGTAAACAGGGAACCACATTATACTTGATTTTAGCCGTCCATTTTACCTTCTCTCTCTCTCTCTCTCTCTCTCTCACTTCTCTCTCTCTCTCTCTCTCTCTCTCTCTCTCTCTCTCTCCCTCTCTCTCTCTCTCTCTGTTATTTACATAAAACACCCACTCTCTTATATCTCTCCCATCTTATCTTTAGGTCCATGCTTGGCGAGTGTATGGATTCGTCAGTTCATAATTAGGACGAAAAATGTATATATTATTTTATTTCATATAGATATGAAAAGTCGAAATAAAGTAGCTTTAAATTTTGAAAGTAATCCATTGTGTATTCATTACCTAACTCTCCATTTACCTCGTAATTTTCATATTTTCTATTTACACCCGCTTTCTCTCTCTCTCTCTCTCTCTCTCTCTCTCTCAATTCATATACATTTTCTCTGTCATATTCTTTTGATGAATGGAAAAGGCATATTGCATTAAACAACGGGGTATGTTAATGAGATTTGAGAAAGAAAATCTGGTGTATTGCATTCTTCCATCAATGCCAACCAGTACTTTATTTCCATTAGGGCAGAAACAAACACTATGCGAAAATTGGCGTCGCTTATGACGAACTGGGTCGCCCCATTGTGCGCTTTCTTCGTTAGATGTTGAAGCATTTTTGTTGATTTATGGCTCAAGTCGAAACGAGATATTTTCTACCGACCATTCATATGATTGAGCGCACCGGAGTAGGGGAAAGTACAATGTGGAATGTGGAATGAGAGAGAGAGAGAGAGAGAGAGAGAGAGAGAGAGAGAGAGAGAATTTAAAACACGGGTGATAGTAGGAAAGTCAGAGAGAGAGAGAGAGAGAGAGGGGGGGGGAGAGGGGTGGAGAGAGGGAGATATGTAGGAAATATTTATATATATAACTTTGCCTAATTATGTGACTTTTTTAAAGGTAAAGACCAGTATTGGCAACGCCCCAATTTCAAAAAATGAAATGGAAGCTCTCATTACCAATCATGACTTGTGAAAGAATATGTTTTGACTAATACATGATGATAAAAAATTTGCCGGGAAACCGCCTACTAATTCATATATTTGGTAAATTTATTTCTCTCATGGTCTGGTGAGAGAGATAGGGTAGTCCCATATACATCTTTCTGTGTATAGTGCTTGTAACTTTACGAAGAATGAGCCAAATTTCTTATCATTTTGATGATTCCAGAACCTTGCAGATGCTAGATGCTAGATGATCGACCTTTTCTGATCGATTCCACAACGTTTCTTTCACAATGCAATCGCATGACCATTACTGGTCTTTACCTTTAAACGTGTGTATCTTTTGTGAATGTATATGTATGTATGTATGTATGTATGTACAAAGGGAGAGACACGTATAGACAGAGGGAGGGAGGGAAATGTAGATACTTATTTGTCGTCGATATCAACCCCAACAAAAATAGCAACAAGAAAACATACAAGACTTTTTCTTCGTTCCTGTACATTGAAATGACATTCTATTCCTAATTCTTATTAAATGCAACTCAAAGAAAATAAATATACATTTATAATGTCATATGTTCCCAAGTGATAACACGCAAGCCTGTGGTGTGAATCCTATGGGGTCATTAAAACACGATCATGGATTACGGAGGTGTATGATTTTCTCTTTAGTGATATTTTGATTTGTTGGTAACGTGAGCTTTACGTACCAAAGTGCGCTGAACTTTCCTAATTAACGCTCTACGCTTCACTCCAGCTCTTTGCAAATATGTGAATTTGTGAATGTGTGAATTTTTTGTGAATTAATGTGAGAATCGTAGAAATATGTGACAACTTAAAATAACTGCGCTAATAATTTCCTGTCATATACCATGTCTTCTCGTAAAAAGACAAACAAACAAACAAAATCAAAGAAAACATACGAGTTAGGACTCATGACTGCAAAATATCTGAAAGCAGCAACCCTACACATCATTTCGAAATCGCGAATGATACACGAATCAATATCGAATTTTCAAAATACAAAATCAAATCAAATCGCTTATTTACCTACAGCTTTTTTTTTTCCCTTTATAACAGAACACGATAGCAGAGAGTTTTGAAAAACCAACCTAAGACAGTTTCATTATCCTTGTTCGTCACCTTTAGAAGTATGCGATCCTTACAATGCAATGTAACGTAATTCCAATATGATTTCTATGAGATATATAATATGGTATAGGGTATTGAAATTGTCCTTGAATTGATTTCTCAAAAGTCTATGCGATCGTGTTACAAGATGGCTCCACTCCCCTTTGTTATTGTTGATAATACCTTTGAACATCAGGGATTTTTAGATTTGCACGTCGACATAGTGGACTGCTACGTGTCACGTCATTTAAAGGCGCTAGCAGTGCCTTTAATTAAGGGACGTCACAGTGCCTTAAATGGACGTCACACGTGGCATTCCACTATGTCGACGTGCAAATCTAAAAGTCCCTATTACTGCCATGTTGCCAAGGTCGCTAAAGACAGAAACTTGGAACATTGCCCAGTGTCATCAGTCATAAACCCGTAAAGCCATAAGGTCCTACTGCGTAAGGTATTCATACCAGGTGGTTCTAGACATATGCAGACGACACGCTGATATCATAACTCGCGCTAAACTGGGAACGTATTTCCTTCCGCCTCGGCACATGAGTTTTAAAGGGGATATTTAATGTTTCTGAAAAAATAAGTCAGAATGGATGGAATATACTCTTTATTCTTTAATACTAAGAAGGGAAATAGAGTTTCCCTTTGACTTAGTGACAAAGATGTAACTACCTATTTTTGTTTTTGATATTAAGTTTGAAAAGGTAATAACACTTGAATCAAAGTCTGCCTTATAAACCTTAAAGACCACATCCGAACTAAAAAATGAAATGGTTGAATTACATATCAATGGAAAGCTTATAAACCATAGATAACAACAATAGATAACAACAATATCGATTATATCCCATTTTAGTGTCTGTCAGAGGAGTATCAGCTCTCTGAAAACTCAAAATCTAAAGCTTTGAAAATCGGAAGTTGTCGACATAAAGACTTGATGACATCATCTTGTGTGGAGTACGCCTATTCACAATGACTTTGCATTAATATAGCACGGCTCATCGCCTCAGCTATGTAGGTGAACCGGTCTGTTCCACATGTTATGTCATCACTGTAACTTCGGCAAGTTTGACCCCTGTTGACCCGTAATATAAAGGGATGCGGAAAATCACTCGGTTTTAATTTGCTTTTGTGCAACAATGAAGGAGTACATACTTTTTATTCCTTTATATTTGTATTATACATTCATTCAGTTTTCCATTGATAGCAAGTTTTATTTTCATCGGGTAGGGTCTTTAATTACTAACTACACTACTGAAGAAAAGAAAAAAAATCGTCGAAAAAATCCTATTGTACCATCAGTCTTATACGAGAACTCGTTAGCGTCACTAGGACACAGCCGTTGGCCTCTCGTCTGTTTTATGGGTTAAACGGTGGGATGAGATTTACTGATCTGAACATTGTGTGTTGTATCTCCTGGTTGTACATTCGATCCTTGTTCTTGTTACCTCAGCTCGAATAAAGAGAAAATTACATTGCCCGCGCCATAAGGCAGTATTAGCAATTATTCAAATTTTAGCTCGGGTTCTGATTATTCAAAAGAGGCACTTTCTTTGATGTAATTAGGGACACGACACACTTTCAGGTGCAATAAAATGGAATGCCCGTCGGCCATGATTTATTATTCAAACGAGGAGTTTCAGATTATAAGAGCCTGCAGGAGGAAGAAAGTATTCTATAATCGCTCACAATTTCGCATCTAATCCATTGGTATTACCGCTTAAGAAGTGCAGCAATTAAATTTGGTAATATAAGGGACATATCGTAAATCGTTATGACTGCTAATCGGCGGAAATTATTTATCGTTGACTGAATTATGTCACGTGGTTCTTTAGAAAAAGGCATCGGATCTTACTTCCACCTCATTTTAGTATGCTTCCGAATAATGACACCAATAAAATTCAGCATATTGAGGGAATGCTGATGCAAAATCCCGAGATGGTTTACCTTTAAAAATCCAGCCATTCGTTGTGAAGATGCAGACAACATTCTAAGCAGCTGCATTGTCCCGTAAACACATGAAAATGCCAGCAAGCAAAGGCGTATGATGTGATTTTGATGGAGCATGGAGTCTGTTTTACCAGTCAAGTCGTTAGAATGCTTTACTAGGGGGTACTAAAAAAGGCTCAACAGATTTTGTCGGAACAGAATTCCTGTACACCTACACCTAAACTGTCACCCATGGAAGCATCTATTTCCCATGTGAAGTGTCATACAATGTGTGTCGATAAAGGGAACATGCCTATGTGACACCCCATTCAAACTTTCGGCATATTGCTAAAATTTGCTTACCCTTTTTTCACTTGTGAGACAATTTCTTTGCTTTTTGTCGGCGTCTTTTTGCCAAATATCTTGGTTGTAATCGCACTAAGTACTACCCTGAAAGGATGGTTTAAATTTGAAAGTCAAGGCCAGACAATCATTACAATCATTACAATCTCTACTCAAAACCTATCTTTTCAAATTGTAAATTGCAGTTGTGCGTCGGTCAATGGAGGTGCGCACCATATTTGTCTTTATTTAGTTGATTGCCACTGTTTTTCTTACCTTATCTATGTTACTTTTGTATTTTTGCTTTTTCTTCTAATTTAATTCTACGGGTTATAGTCTTCTCTTAATCAGAACACTGTGCGCTTAGAAACATCAGTATTAAGCGCCTAATAAATGTTATGTATTATTATTATTATTATTACATATTTATATATTCGAATGAAGGATGAGAATCAACAGTAAAATCAGAATTAAGATAAAACTTTCGATGTTATAAAATGTAAAATATTCAGTATGGTGGTCGACAGACGACTTCCCACCAGGACTGGGGCACAACGACATGCACACCTTTACCGCTAATATTCATCTCATTACGTAACCTAATTGGTCTTCTCTGTATCTCACCGATCGAT
Source organism: Strongylocentrotus droebachiensis (assembly GCA_035222895.1). Lineage (NCBI taxonomy): Eukaryota > Metazoa > Echinodermata > Echinoidea > Camarodonta > Strongylocentrotidae > Strongylocentrotus > Strongylocentrotus droebachiensis. Next base: position 22,411 of record JAVYIG010002476.1, on the reverse strand, counting down.
ACACTGCCCCGCAAAGTGCCCACATCTCAATTTGGTGCTACATTAATGGGGTGTCCTTGTATGCGTGTAATTAACAAGGCGTGAATACATCATAGATGCTATAGTCATCGTAAATCAACCCTAAACAGAATGGGCTAAGCGGCCCGTTATATGCCAAGGGATCAAAGAAAGCGCCTGTTCAAACGAATTAAGGAAGGTTCCACTTCTCTTAAAGTGTACATTGTTGACACATTTGGATACTAGGCCACTTTTCTGATGAATTAAGTGTAAATGGATAGCTTTTTCTAGATGTGTTGACGGCTCTTGTTGCTACAACATGTTGATATTTCATGCATATTTTGAAACGGGGAAATAAATGCATCGGATCAAATCAAACAGGCACCAATGTCAAGAGCAGTTCATTTTCACACGGATACCTCTAATGCAATAGAAAATTTTGTTACCGCTCATTTTATCCTGGGTAAAATAGAATAGAGTATTGAAATAATGTGTGATAGAATAAAAAGTTAAATAGGCGTAAAGAGCCATAATGGCTTTTATACCAAGAGTGTAATACGTGTATAGCCCGACACCTTTACCTTTTCATGTGCGAGGTGCAAAGATGTTCAAATCTGATTAAATGGCGCCGGCCTCTCATGTACATACAAAGGTGTGGGGAATGAAACGGAAGACATTTAGCTGTGCTTCAGAAATGTATTTCAGCGAGCTTTCGGTTTTTGAAGGCCTTCTCCAGGTTTCCGGAAGAGAAAAATAAAACATCATGATGCAGTATTTTTGTAAAAACACTAATATAATATTTCTCATTTCCTTTTCAATTCAATTTAACAATGGCTTTAATTAAACAGTTCATACATTTCACATTGCATGGCATCATCAACAACTGCATTCAAATTAAGATCACTTTGATTCATTAAGGGATAAATCAAAATAATTATGGAGATAGAATGCCTTTATTAGAATGAAAATCTTAAGAAATGTAAAAACCAATAACAACTCTAATCGACTTCATGATCACTTAGTTAGTTGTAATGGTAAGATGTATGAAAAATGATAAAAACATTATATTTTAAATTCGGTACATTCAAACTGGTTTTCCTATTGAAAGTGTAAAAGAAAAGGGTTTTCAACAAGAAATACATGATTATTCATGTTGTTTAAATTTCAATTTCAGCATTATGTCATTCTCATAAAGATAAACATGATTGTATATTTAAAAGTAATTTTAATATTATTGTTAATAAGATGGGACGTAATGGGATGAGAAAGAATGAGAGAAAGGGTAGAAAGAGATAACAAGAGAAATTAGAGGAATAGGGAGCGATAAATTGAAAGACAATAAATGTGGAGAGGGAGAGAGAAAGAGAGAGAGAGAGAGAGAGAGAGAGGAGAAGAGAGAGAGAGGGAGCAAATAGAGAAAGAGAGAAAGTGGAGAGAGGAAGTGGAGACTGAGAGAAAGATGACAACGATTCAGTATGCATGTCAAACCACCGTCTAACTGAGGACGTTCCCTTCAATTAGACAAACAATAAACCATGCAGCTCACTTGTAACACAGTAATCATTTGCTTTATTGACTAATGAGTGTTCACAAATGAGAGCTTCACTCCAATAAGTCGTATTCTTATATTCTCTCTCTCTCTCAATTTCTCATATCCACTACCTGATCGATTAAACATGCGCCAAGCGTATGGTATCTATGACTGGGTCTTGACTGGGGCTCGACTGGTCTTGACTGATACCGTGTGTTTTAGATCCATTAGCCAGCCATTCAGTGATTAGTTTCTAGATTAATCAAAGGTCAGATCAGATATTGGTTTCCTAAACGAATTGTCGTCAAGCGGGGTATTCTTCTTTTACGTTCCTATACTCCCCAGTTTGAATGCCTGCAGTTACATAGATCAATACAATGCATGTAGAATCATGCCTTTGCATTCATTATTGTTGATAATTTGCATTCGAAGATTGGCAGGAATTTAAGAGCCCTATAGCTATCCTAAAGAACTTATTCGAATCCCTATCCGTAATCCAAATATTTTTATGAGCTGAAAATAGATTACCGTATTCTTTCTTACTTAAAGATACTCCGACTTCACGCAAATTGATAATTCTAATGTTGATTCGTATCAATCTTTTTAAAAAGAAGATATTGTGTAAACCAAGCAAGCAAAGATTTAAAACAGTCATTAATATACAATAATATACATCAGTGAGGGCATTAGTAAGAATAATTTTACTAATGCCCGAACAAAATTATGTGTATTATTTGTTTTATAAGACTATGTTTTATTTGTTTTATAAAATGATGTTTTGTAACATGATTATAATAATGACCGGTCATTACCATTGGATAATGACCGGTCATTATCCAAATTACGCGTAAGCCAAAATAAATGCCTGGTCACGTGTACGCTCTCACCCAATCATTTTATAACATACGCTAATGATCATCCACATACGACGTAAATTACTGGAAAATGTCATTGAAGTACATTTTAACCTATTAAATCTATTTTATCTATGTAATCTGAAATGCTAGGTTTCATTAGTTGTTTGTGCCAGACGGTTGTCTTCATCCACTATACCTTATGTTATTGTCTGTAAAAAAAGAAGAAAAAAGATGAGGCGTAAACGACACCAGCCTAAGTTTTCAGCATACTTTCTGCGTCTTTAAAACAATCTTTTTAAAGTCTGATTTAAAATTCAAGTGAAGATATTGATACATGTATAAAGGCTATATTGGGGTTGTTTATTTCGATAATTCATTGAATGAGTTTATTTTGATATAAAATGATAGATAATTGACAATGAATCTCGTAGTCTAGAGAATGTTTGCATTGCTTTGGACAAACCATGGAATCAAAATGGGCACACCCCTCCCCCCAAAAAAAAGAATTCTTAAAGGGCCCATGACATCGAAATAGCTCATTGATGACTGACAGATGATATCACAAGGGGAATGAGATATGGAGGTCTTTGGGGTGGAGCTTAGCAAGTTTGAAAAACAAATATTTCAACAACTATTTAAAAATCTATGAAACAAATTCAGAAGTTTACATATCAACATATGAGATATATGCAGGATTGCACACCATCAGGAATACACTTATATTTCGATTTCATGGGCCCTTTAAATACTTTTCACCCCAATATCCGATCAGGGAAGATGCCGCCCTCACTGCTTATGAGAGGATCAGCCTTCCTATTCCAAGCCCTTTGCTCTACACACAGCCAATGTTCATGTAGGTCTATCGACTATTTATTATATTTAAATGAGAATATGTTTCATGTTTGTCATGTTCAACTCATCTGAACTCAACTTCAACTCTAACTCTACGTCATCCCTTTTCATCATCTTACATTTCTTCATCTTCTTTCCGCCGCTTTCAGCACCTCGCTCGCTTTTATTTCCCCTCTATCCATTCTTCAACATCAACGCCAGATCTTGTCTAACGCCAAACTCCATTCCTGCCTGCTTCCAGCAACGCAGAGATTACATTATACCCAAATCAGCTCAAATAGATATCGGTGGGTTCTTGTACATGCACTTAGCCCAAGCAAACAATACCCAGCGCGAATGTGTCGGTATTCCACCCTCGAGGTATTATGAGACCTACTTCAACCGGCGTGATTAATTGTCAATGTCACATCGTAATCAAATGATACTTTATTTCTCCATCTTAGCAATTTCTGTCTTCGCTCAACCGTCAGTCACAATTCTTAAAAGTGGAGACTTCGGGGTATTTGGGCGATAGAGAACGTCGGAAAGACGTAATTTATCGGAAAATGGGCATCTCAGGGAGTTAAATTCTTCAATTGCTTGCACTTTTCGCGGGGGGTAGTGACCAAGAAATGGTCGTTTTGAGTCTTGATTCATAAGAAGTGAGTCTTCGTGGAAAATTTAGCTACAGGCGAAACAATTGATTGTATTATTTTCTTTCAAAATAAATCATAACATTCGTACGTTATATGAATTACATTCAAGAGTTCTCAGAATTGACAGAGGGCTGTGTTTGTACTACGTAGGGATTCGTGATATGAAAGGGAATACATGTCAAGATAGTGACATAACATTCAATACGATCCTGTTAATATTTTGGAAATAGACATTACGGTACAGCAAATTTTTGATTAAAACATAGTAAACCATATAGTTGTAGTTTACGACGTATCAAATTTGGGAGATGATAAAATACAAAAGAAATAATACTTTAATACAATCATTTATAAGAAACTTTAACATTTTGAAATATTTTACTTATTGAACATGTTGAAGGAAATGGTAGAAGACATTCTAAAAGAGTTGCTTTTCTGATAGCTCCCCCATTTCATCTCGTTTAAAAATCTCCGGTATACAGATTCAGATTTCAATTTATTGTACGGGGGTTTCAATTTTGGTTTGAAGTTCAAAAATAATCCCTTCCTTACGTTTTTTCATTCGCTCACAAAAGGTTCAACGAACTTCGAATCTAATGCTGTTGTCACAACCCTTTTGATGTACAGAAATGCTTTCATTGTCTTTCAATGCTACAGTCCCCAGTTTCTTATTTGCTCCGCTTGAGCGAATCGTTGTCATGTTGAATGAATAACGCACAATCACGTCCAAGTTTACAGGTCATTGTATAGAAATAAATAAAATGGATGGGCTGTAGTTTAATATGGGTAGCATTTCACAGGCAGACAGTATTTATGTAGAAAGAAAAAAAATCTAAATTTTTACCATGGATGTTCTCCAGGTGAAATGAAGTTCAATATACCACGACCATCATACCCAAAGCGTCGTCTCTAAAAAGGCATATAGCATCTGACCATGAACTCCAAACGATTGATGAGTAGGCCGGGCATCAACAGAGAGTTATACAATATTTATTGTGCCAAGAAAAACATGCATAATAGTGAAATGAAAGTAAGATCTAAAAACCGTGGGCGGTGAATTTCATTGTGATTATAGAGGACAATAGATAGATGTAAAAGCAATTTTAAATGGATTATTGAAAAGACTTTGCATATCAAAGACTTTGAGAGCTGATGATCATTCGATATAAGCCTAGAGGTATATGAAGATTAAGATTCAATTCACTTAGTGAAATCTCATCGCCTCTCCCCTTTCTTTTTCTTAGTTTCTTTCTTTCTTCCTTTATCTCCCCCCTCTCTCTCTCTCTCTCTCTCTCTCTTTGTCTCTTCTCCTTCTTGCCTGCTCTCCTCTTCTTTCTCATCACACTAACCTTCTTAATTTTCAATCTTCTTTTTTTTTTCTTCATTTTTCCTGAACTTTACGTTTACCAATATATCTCCGAATATAGTACACACGATCCATTATGGTTGGTCAATTTTGTGTCAGACTAGCCATCGGAAATGGTCTATCAAATGACGTTATGACCGATCCTTAGTGTTTATTCGAAATCGGATCAAGCTAGATTTAGATTGCTAGATATTACGTTATGAAAACATTTATTGTAATGCTCTGCCCTGCAATATCACTGGCTTCATCTTACCTACCCCCACACCGCATGTTTACCACACAATAACACTTATCAAATATGCGATTTAAAAAAAATGAAATAAATATTTTAAAAAAATATATATATATATAGACATATATATACGATGGTGCATCAGTCATGTCAGTGATTTCCCGCAAATGTGTTGCAGCTTGACTACCTTGGTACCAGAGAAATCTCCTCACATTATTATAATCTTATACAGTAGGCTTGCGGGTGCACCATGTGTGTGAGAGAGAGAGGGGATTGAGGAGTCCTGAAAAAGACTCTCGGCAATCTTGTTGAGGGTGTGTAGTCCTGAAAAGGACTGGTTGTGTAGTCCTGAACTGAAAGACTGTTGGTTATCTTTCTTAGCTTATAGTTCTAAGAAGAACTATAGCGCTTGGAGAGGTGGGAGGAGTGGCTCGACGTTTCCAACAGGTTGACTATCCGTCGTCAGGAGTCGTCGTCATCAGCACTATAAGCTAAGAAAGATAACCAACAGTCTTTTTTAAAACTACACAAACAGTCCTTTTCAGGACTACACACCCTCAAGAATGATCACCGAGAGTCCTTTTCAGGACTCCTCAATCCTCTCTCTCACATGGTGCACCCGCAAGCCTACTGTATATCTACATCACCATGCAAGCCGACACTTACAAGCAGCATCTATTATACTCCTGAATTGAACAGTTTCCAGAGACAATTTCATCCATTGTTATGCACTTATAATAATAATAATACTACAGTATTTGTAATGCGCCATCGATCTAGTAAAACTATCCTGAGGCGCAGAGGGAAATTATTACCCTGGATTTTTAGCACGGCTGCCATTTCGGCGCTCTAGCATTTCAAGGAATAAATTCCTACCAGGTACTCATTTACATCACATGGGTTGGGTGTGGCAAATGTAGATCAATGTCTTGCCAAAGGACATTAGTGCCGAGGTGGGACTCGAGCTGCTGACCTTGTGATCAACAGTCCGGCGACTTATCCACTCGACCACGACACCTCTAGTTGTCGACACAACACAACAACATCAACAACTTTTGGTAAATTTGCAACATAAAATATTTCCTATAGATCTAGAGGCAAAAAAAGTAGATAAAGAAAAGAAAATAGCAAAACAGGCCCAAATAATGTTTGTGTTGTTCTTGATGAGGAGTTGGATGACGCTATTTTGAAGGCGAATATCTTCAGCTCCAAACGGTCGAGACTGACCCCGGCCTACGATATCGACAACGGTCGCACAGTCAATAAGTAACTGCCAATTTGTATCTTGAATCAAGACAAAATATGTCATAATAATCAAAATAATTTCTTGCAGGCGAGGTAGACCAACCTCTCTGCTTCTACCAATACATTATTATTTATCCAATGTATTAACATTATGATAGATAGAAGAAGAGAGAGGGGGGGGGGGGCAAATAGAGAGACGGGCAGTGCTAGAGACAAAGATAAAAAGAGAGAGAAAGTGAGACAGACAGAGATAGATAGAAAGAGAAAGAGAAAGAGAGAGAGAGAGAGGGTTGTGTCTTTGTCTCAAAATGTTATCGCCAAGAAAGCAATAATGTTGCCCTGTTGAAAGAGCGCGGTCAAAAGAAATAACGTAATAAAACGGTCTGTGACCTTTGCTGAAATGTCTTTGACTTTGTAATGTGGCACACGGTAGTTACAGTCCTGGTATGCTAATGACTTTGTTTTCTAACTGCTCTATCTAAATAAAACTTTGTCTTTTTTTGTTCTCTCTCTCTCTCTCTGGGCAAGGGTGCTATTGACGTGTGGCTATCATCGCATTGGCTTCGGAAAAATATCTTTTTTGACTAAACTTTAAATGATTTTAGACGATTACACTCTGCCTCGAGGGTAAAACGAGGTGTAATTTCATGACACCACCAAAGAATACGGTTTCTATACTCGTTTTGTTTGTTCGTTTTCAAAAAAAATCTAAACTGACAAGATTATCTTCAAGATCGTACGATCTGAGGATCGTCCAAATCGATTTACAATGAGCGAATGTCCGCAGGCACAGATTGTGTGACTAAAACGAAACGCAGAAGCGTACGCACGTATAACATGTTAAATAAAACAAAACGTAGGTTAGATTCCTGGATTAGCTTTATAGCAATCAGATGGAAAACATAAAGCATTAAAAGCCGATCCTTTACTATCTGCCAATCGAAATATGTCCTTGTCACCTAATCTCCCAAAACCTCTAGAATTGTTAGTAAAGTTCAAAGAGCAAAATGAAAGAAATATGGATTTAACCAAACGAAAATAAGATGGATGTGTATGTGGGATTCCGCTGGAGATCTATTGAGTACATTTTCTTGCACAATGTTTGAACTGTATAGTTCATGATATACTATTAATACTAATCATTTATTTTGTCATCGCCCGGCTCCTCGCTCTCTCTCTCTCTCTTTCAGCATCTATAAAAAGACACCGGGAGAAAAGAAGATTACCGCAATTGTGATTTTCGCCGGGATCATTGCTTTTTTTTCTGAAACGTTCACTATGAAAATGACTGACAAAAAAGCGGACAAAATATACAGCTCCTCAGGTAGACAAAGGAACATCCGTTTACTGCTATTATGTAAAAAGTGAATATGCATGTGACACCTGTTCTACACATTTTTACATAATAGCAGTGAAGGGATGTTCCTTTGTCTACCTGAGGAACTGTATATTTTGTCCGCTTTCTTTGTCAGTCATGTTCATAGTGGTTATACCATAAGACAAACATTTCAACTTTCGGAACGTCAACCTTAGCTCCCCTATGGCTGAATACCCAGCGTACCCAGCATAGGTGTTCCTGATGTCTGAAAGCCTTATTAGAAGCAAGACAAAGCACCGTTAAATTAAGGTAACTTCTCCGTCATTCCCCTTAAAGGTTACTTTTGAGGTAAACAGCGGTCATCGCTAACAATGTCAGGGAGAGAAAGAAAATGTACATGCATAATCTCATTCCAAACACGTGTTACAGATTTCAATGCTTCATGTATCTCCCAAACCAGGCACAGGGGTGATATCAATCTACTATAATGTAGACATGAATGCATATCGCTGCACAATCAAATAACATTTCCAAGAAATTTATTTCGTTTACTGATGAAGTAAGCGGTAAATGCTTTGATTTTGTTCGTGATAAAGAGGATGGCAAGAGCAAAACACACATTACGGGGTCCCCAACTATCCTGGATTTGTTTTAAACCTGAAAAAGGGTGTCCATCTTTTCCAGCAAGGGAATGGTCAGGTAATTTGGGGAAAATCAATCATATCACTTGGAAATCAGGAACTTTCAATTGCCCTCACAGAGATTATGCGTAATCAGTATCTTTTATCGTCTCTTAATTAAGCAGCAACTCAACTTGATGAGTATCTATGTAGTCAGAATTAGCATTAAAATTGAGGATTTGTATAGCGAACACATCTTCCTATAATTACACCCAGGGCGCACAAAAACAAGAACTTACAAGACAATACAAAAGCTAGTAAAAACAGATAAAAATGACAACACAATTATCAGATACGGTCAAATCAGATACTATAAATTAATCAGATAGATACAAAAAGCAGATACATTGCCACTTTAATATCTTTTCAAAACTATGATTAAAAACATTCTTCAATAAGTTGTAGGTTTTGTTTATAAGGAAGGTTTCAGGTTCTTGGGGAAGATTGAAATTGCTGCAAGTCAATAATTAATGGTCAATTAATTTTTTAAACATATCAGAACATGAACAACTTTATTTTTGTTTCAATGCATGTACAACACTCTCTTGGTCTGATAATTCTGATTCGTGTCAGGCGAAGTCGTTAATTATGCATGATTTAAGGCGCTACCGCAGACAAACCGACTACAGTTGTGGTATGGTCAAAAGTAGATACTACTGATTTTGGCTTCACTCAACGCTAGATTTGATCACCACACAGAGGAATTGAGAGAGATCACATGCTCCACTTCCTGGGGAGTATTCCAACCAGGCGTCATTTTGCAAGCGCACACGTGCCAAGCTATTTGACGTTCATATGGAAACGTTTGCTTGTATTTGTCTCATAAAAGAACTGACTCCCACACGGTGTTGAGTGCTCAGGGGTCATAGGCCACTGGCTTCATCGGGCAGGTAGTTCCATTATGTGAATGGGTAAATTAACTATTACAAAATGAGGGGACACATTACATTGTACAATAGGGACACACATTGTTTTTATTTTGCAGAACATACTCTTTTATTGACTTACTTATTGCATGGAACTATAAAACCAAAATGCTTTTTGTATTCTAACAATAATATTGGAGTACAAAGAATAATAACAGGTGAATGAAATGCATAAACACCACAAACACCTGGGGAGGAAGCATTCATAAATTTGAATACGATGAAACTATAAAACCAAAATGAAATTTGCGTTTTGGCAATCATACAAAGCATGATAGTAGGTAAATGAAATGCTTAAACAGCAACACGAACACCTGGGAAGCTAGGAAGCATCCATAAATTTGAATAATTTAGTTGATAAACGACTCCGCATGTGGACGTTTGTTGGAGCAAAAAGCAGTAGATTCTTAACAACACGAACCCATAAAACAGAATGTCGGAACGTTAATTAAATTTGGCGCGGTTGGAAAATGCATCTTTCTACCCTGCGACTTTAATGGTACGATCCAGTAAATCAAAACAGTAAAATGGGTCTTATTTTAAAATGACTTATTAAACAAAACCCAAAACTTCAGTGATATCAGAAAAAATATGTTTTATCTTACTAATAATTAAAAAAAAAGATGTATAAACATTGTGAAAGTGTCGCATTTTACGATAAAAGACACCGATTTAGCGAAGATGACGTCATTAGTGCGCTTGCATCAGGGAATTCAAGGTCAAAATGTCAATTCAGACGCTGATAAGTTATTGGTCGAGCCTTTTTGTTTCCTTTATTCCGACAAAATTATACAATCAATCAAAATAAGTTTGATACCAGAAGAAAGCTAACGATTAGTATTTTCATTAACCGCTTGCCCCAAAGTCTCTTGACCACAGTGAAACGAGTGAGAGCTTGCGAGAGCGGCCAAAGTGTGATTGAAACTCGCTATTTGCTCTTCTCCAACGCAAAAAGAGACGACATTGTGCTGGATAAATGTATTTTTTCCGACAAAAGTACAGAAAATTTGCATATGGTCTTTTTATATTATACTTTATGAAATGTTACCCGAGTGACTTCCGGGCGCCCCAATGCTGGAAAGAAACGCACATTTTAGAAAACTTCACTTTTTCATGGAAAAATGCTTATTTGTTCTATGCACGCAAGTCAGATTGAGCGGATGATACAACGTTTCCATATGGCATCCTTATACGGGTACCCATTAACACATGTGAAGAGAGTGGCAAAAGTGGATTAATGTCTTGCCAAAGGACATGAGTGCCGTGGTGAGACTCGGAACACATAAACAGTATATGATCCACACCCGGTGACATAATTCACTAGACCACATCACCTCTAGATTCGGGTAAAGGTTAACAATAATTGTGAGCATTCTCATTTCTTTATTTCCAGTGAAAGAATATCAGAGCAATAATGTCACATAAATAATTGCTCTTTTAAAATAATCTCATATGCTGAATATGGCGATAAAATAATTCAATTCTTGATGCTAAATGTATGTGTGTAGTACCATCACGTGTGCAGTGGTTTGTAACCATTTGTATTATTAAAAAACCTTATCATGTATCATTGTTCCATTCATCACATTATAAACTATTCAGAATAACTTCTAGACATTCTTCTTCTTCTTTTTTGTCTCAAAGGGAATCACAAGACCAATACTCAGCATTATCCCTTATAATGTTACATTAAAGGTCACTTGGAAAAACAAATGTCATTCGTACATTATTTTAGAGGAATCAAGTGGTAATATGATTTAGTTATCTTATGAGTTTGTGTCGAGTGTATTCCTTATATTGCCAGAAAATGTACACGTATCTATATTTTCAAAGCATTTGTTAAAAGTAATACAACTTTGAACATTCACATAAAAATTCCAGTCCAAAAGGTTAAAGATACCAAGATTATGATGAAACCTACAATTTTAACAATGTCTCTTTAAAGAACGGCTCTAGTTAAGGTTGCAGAGCCTTTCAAGATTTAAGATTCAAGATTTTATTGTCCATATGTAATACAGAAATTTGTTTTCCATTGGTGTAACATGTAATATGTGAAACATAAGAAAACAACATGGTGTCGTTTACTGAAAGCCAGAAGGGCGTCAAGACTCTATAAAGAAGAAGTCTATGAGCAGGTACGGTCCTCCAGCTCTCAGCACACAACATAACAAGACAATTATATGATTTATACATAGCAAGAATTTTAAAAACAATTTTGAATAACATCATGTATATATTCAGGTATGAATATAAGTATGAATATGAAACTGGAATAAGAGCAGCATCACAGTCGAAGTACGAGCAAAAAGAGAAAGAGAGCTCGAGCTCGAAGGACTATTAAAAGAAAAAAATATAGGGAAAGTTGATAAAGTCCAAAGGGAAAGGGGAGAGAACAGTGGTCACTATTCTGAAACCCTTGGACTGCTTTCCTGGACAAGTTTGACAGTACAGTTGCTTCTTTATTTAAAAACGGCAGTTTGAATAGTTTAAGATCATAGACGGATACCGTACCGCATCAAGTATTCACGAGGATGTATAGATAATGTGTATATAAGGGATACTTAAGATGCAGAATGGTGATGGGGTGGGCTTGTCGCAGGCATACCCGTTGATGCAATGCACACTTGAAGCTTCAAGATAGCGGGGTGAGAGTGAATTAGATTCCGGCCTCGAGTACTGATCAAACAGAACACCGATGGTTTGTACAAATCGGCTCGAATTTCCTCGAGCAAAGACAGCTTGGCTAAGTCTTCCATCTTTCCTTGGTCGTGAAGTAAGAGAGAGAGGAAGTAAAAGGGTCAAAGGTTATTGTCACTTATGCGGTAACGCCATTAGAATATAAAACCATCGAGATTTGTTTACGCAATCCTTACTCACGTCTGTGTCTTATTGATGAAACACTTGTTAATCACTGAAGACTATGAAGGAAGGAAAGTGTTCAAAAGTAAACAGTTATACGGATATAATGTTTTTTATAAACCACAACCACCTTTTGAGTGCCTTTGAAATATATGTCATCATTTTATGATCAGATTTTTTGTTTAATTCAAAACTGGAGAGCGTACCGATTTCTATCCTCAAGAGTATTTTAATGTTCCATAAATCAGGCAAATGATCTCAAATCTATGTAATCATCAACTTAATCATTGTGATGATGTTTGGGATGATGTTAAAGTTAAAGATATCTTATGGGATCATGGTACCGATTGACATTATTTAATTCTATGTGTGGTTCATATGACAGATTCAAAAACTGTGGTGAAGAAAGATGGCACTAAAGGGAGTTACGATCTAATGAAGATTGTAAGATAACAGCAGACAGGCGCAAGTTTTTTTAAACATCGCCATGAAAAGGTCAACAGTTATTACTGAGTAACCAAGATTTCACTGATATATAATCGAAAAAGCCTCGTCACACCAAATATACAATCGTGATAATTTTGAGCGAGCGTTATTCGCCCATCGTAATACTAAAATTTACATTTGATTTTAAATTTATTTATGAAAGTGTAGTATCGATTCTGATATTCAGATGTACGCGTATAGGTTGGGACAGACAAACACTGAATGCTTTTTATGTTATCTGATTTCGAGTGAATAGCCTCAAGGTTCTATAGGAGTAAACAAGTAGTCAAAAACCATTTTCAAAGGTTCAATATTATGCTTAACGCTGGACATTGTGTACGAACAGCTAAATATCTGAAGATGAGTTTTCCATATCTCTGATGTTTTTTTCTCAACTGTGAGAACTTTTTCAAATGTGACACATGACATGAGAGAATAACGGAGAGGAGGGGCCGGGTTGGTCGAAAATGCCCAGAGAGGGAGAGAGAAGGCAAAGATATTTGTTTAGAGATTTCAATCTCCTATTAAATAGGAAACAGATTAATTATTCTCTTTTGAATTGAAACAACGAAAGGACAATGTTTTAAGAGCCGGAAAGACATAAACCTGTGTTTAAGTGCCGGAGTTAACGCCCTTCTGTGATTTGACGAAAATGCCCAGAGAGCGAAAGTGAAGGCAAAGATATATGTTTCGAAATGTCAATCTCCTATTTACTATGAAACAGATTAATTATTCTCTTTTTAATTGAAACAACAAAAGGACAACGTGTTAAAAGCCAGAAAGACATAAACCTGTGTTTAAGTGCCGGAGTTAACGCCCTTCTTCCTCTCAGCAGGTGAATGTATTGAGTAGGAATAACCGGCTATTATGACGGGGCATGTGTACTTGATTGAGTGGCATGTCTCGCTTGTAATGTCAAAGTGTTTGCTGTCTTAAGATGATAACCGACAGTCTCGATCGCTGAGGACAGATGTAAGACACATCTCCCCAGTTTACCAGGGGCGACCTGCATGCTACCAGCGGAAGTAGGTATGATGGGATTGAGGATGGACATTTCGAAGGAGAATGAGCTCGATGAGTTGGTTTTTGCAGAAGGGATTTGTTAATGTGAATGTACATAATAGAAAAAATGAAATTAGAAATAATACCTTTTTAAAAATGTACGTTTTCACGAGGTCTTGACTAAACATATGTATCTTGTGTTAGAGACAAGGGTCCTGGCATTGGCGCCATCGGAAAGGGGAGGGGGTAAGTTTAGCCTCCCCCCGGTAATGCCTTATAGACTCCCAATTGTAAACCCTCCCGTCATGTTCATGCAATCAGCTTCTGTACATTGTTGTGGGTTGTTATTTTCATATAATGTAAAAAATAAAATCGACATTTTATTGTCCGAGATACGTTTTCATTTTAAATTCACCTTCTGGCAGAGTTTTTACTGGCTGAATGAATAAGAGACTTCTAATAAAGACAATATAATCTTAATGGGCCCCCTATTTCAAAAAACATCTTTCATTGATATCTAGTTTGCCTTTAAGTGTAGTGGTTTCTGCACTTATTGACACTATTCTACAAAGGAAAGCTCCCCCTTGGGCTTGAGAAAGTAACTTTGACATTCTAAGTGAAAGATTGACCTTTCCTGATGTGATTTTTTACCTTATTTCTTCCCTTATCTTTTACTTGAGTACATACAGTTTGCGCCTCAAAGCCCTCAAGACAATCCTTCTCATAACCTTTAAGGGTGCCTGCTATGCCAGTACACATGATGAATTACTGCCTGTACAGAGAGTTAGTTGAAGTCATGTTCAGAGCGAGCATGATTGATGCTCTCTGTTTCATATAATTCAATGTTATTCCGTGGGAGAAAAGATAATATATTATCTGCGCTGTACCTTAATTCCATTTGAATATATATTCGTTGACACACTATCGCTCTAGTGGAGAAAAATTATGGAGCACAGGGTAGTCATAAATTCAATTTGAATGAGGGGGGATTCGACGAACCGTTTTGAAACATTTGTGATGAGAGAAACATGATTTCTTTGCCAAATTAGTACGGTAGTGTGAGGAGAATTGATGAATCGATAACGAAGAAAGAGCAATGTTTTACTGGGTCAGATTTCAAGGGCGCAAAATAAAACGTCTGATTTCGCAAGAAGGCTCTTAGAGCTATGTGTTGTCAGTGGCAGGAAGTACCTTCTGGCAGGCAGTCGATAATAAGGTACGATCAAATTAAATATTAGTTCAATATAGGAAAGAAGGGACAGAAAAGGAAACAAAATTTGAGAGAAGGAAAGAAAAGATCGAATTTGCTCACGAATACCATGCCTAGGGAGTAGTTTTGACCCTTTTTTTTATTTTAATTTTTTACTCGAACAGTCTCTTCGAAATTGAAGAAGATCGGACATACAATTTGAAGGGCAGAATCAAATAAATGCCCCAATTCAAACATCGCCTTCTTGGAAAGGAGGGGGGGGGGGGGGGGGGTACGTGAATATTAATACAATTATGGGGGTAATAATAGATGTATTTTAAAATCATTGTTAGCACTTCAAAAGAAGACCCTTGCACATGGTATACATAATTGTGCCTTCGATACTGTTGCTTCAGGTCTGTTTGCTTTTCGTTTGTTTTCTCGTTTGTTAGTTTGTTTGATTTGTTGTTGTTCATTTTGTAGTCATTCACATAACGTTTTTTCTAAGTCCACACTGCAATTTATATTATGGTCATGTAATGTTTCGTTCTGTAGGCAATTCGTTTTTTTCCCTCCAAAGCTGTGATACTATTTTCTCAACACTATACTCTTCACCTATATCTTGCCATTATGTTGTTTATGCATGCCATACACTCCATTGATACTGCAGTCCTCTTCTTTTCCTCTCTTCTTTTCTCTTTCTCCAAGCTCTCTATCATCCTCTCCTCTTTGCCTATCCCTTTCTTCCTTTCTTCCTTTCTCCCATTTATAATGTATAATTGTATTTATGTATTCGGGCGTACCCACTACAAGCTATGCTTTTCGGGTTTCGCGCCTTCTTCCTTGTAATACAAGTTCTTTAATTATATTTATGTTCCTACTTATGAATTGTATTGTTTAGAAGAAAATAAATGTTCATTTGAATTGAATTGAATTCACATATTTCGAAGATATGGCGTGATTCTTATCTGAAACACTACACGATCACATAATATATAAATGTCTCAGTGGAAATAACCAGAGAAATCTTAGCATGGGCGGATCAAGGTTTTTGTAAAATTGGGGGCATAATTCAAAAACTATTCTGATGAAAAAAAATCATAGTTATTATATTTCAGATGTATTTTAGGCTCAACATTTTGGAGAGGGTAACTTGTTCCTATTGTACCAAACGTTCCTCACATTGAATTTAAAAGGATGCACACACGAGTTGCACACCCCCCCCCCCCCACCTCCGGTGATCTTAGGAAGAATCTGGGTTGAAGTATGGCCTCTGCTTTCCTTGCTGATAAAGTATATCTTTATCCCACGGTCTATAGTGTCCGCCGACACGCCAAGTATATTATGGAACAACAACCCTCTACGATAACCTTTCTTTTTCTATCCATATTACTCCTATCATTCTCGATTTAACAATTATCGGGTCGGATTCGGGAAATGAATCAATCAAAACCGGAGCTCAACATCACTAGTTGCCACATCGCAATTTCACCGTCTTCCGGACTCTCATAACATAATAAATGTCTGCAAAACGCCGTGGAGGCGGTGGAATTCCATCGCCACTAAACAAAGACAATCTAATTTGCACAGCGATATGTTTTGTATCAGTAATCGCCGAAAGTACTGCATTGACAGGTGGGTAGATTGTCTAACATGGCGATTCGATCCCCTGTCACACCAACGGGATAGATCGCAGAGATTTTCCTCTCGATCCGACGAAATGTATGAAGATCTTGCGTGGTTCTCACGATGTGCTTACGACGTTCGTATGGCCGCCTTACGAAGAGAGGGTTTCTTACGAAGTTAACAAAATCTTGGACATGACCATCGACCAGTCTGCGAACTTACGAACGGTCTACGAACGCTGGGTTCGTACGGCATTCTTGAGAAGATCTTACGAAATGGTCTGAAAATCGTTCGTACAGCGTTCGTAGCAGTTCGTAATGGTATTTGTGACCGAGTCTTTACTCCGGGGTTGTAGGACACTTGCTTATGTGACAACCAACCCTGGGCCCAACACTTAACGGTTACTAACCCTTACCATAACTCTAACCTAAAATCTCTCCTCAAACCCAATCGAAATCCTAACCCAACCCCAACCCAAAATCTATCCTAAAACCCAATTACAATTAAGTCTATCCAAATTTTGCCCACGGGACGAACCCCGGGTCATTGTCGCCGGACCAAAATAATGACGGATCACCAATCGCGAATGTTACTCGGATTGGAGTCAATTTTGAGGTGAGACCGAGGTTTTTGCTTTGCACACGAGGAATCTTTACTAAACCCATGACGTGTCCAGGGCATATCATTAACAAATTGCCAATAACAGCAGTTTTCTTATATAAAGGTGATATGTTTAGATCGCTGCCAGACATTGCATGCTCCCCCGGCGATGGTCGATACGAGAAGATGGTATCTAAAGGGCAAACAGACTGGACTTTCTGCTCCTACGACGGCCATTGCTCAAATTGTGATCCAACTACGAACAGCTTTGAGCAGAATCTCATGTGGAGTTAGATATTTAAAAAGTATGGGGTGTCAGGTATGCTTTGCCCCCCACCACCGAAGTGTCGGAGACTTGGTTATTTTACGCAACTAAATTATTACAACACATTTTCGTTTCGTTTCTATTTACTTTTGTTTATATTGTTATAACTATTCATATTATAATGCGGTACCTTCGAAGAACTGGTCGAAGTCTCTTCAACAAGGCTGTACATCCCCAGAGATCAGGACATAGTGACCGACAACTTTTCATGATCATCAAGTAAAAAAAGGCATATCATCATCTATTAAATGTTACAGATGTCATTTAATTATGTCGTAATCGTTTGATTTTATTTCACAAATTAAAAACATTATTCAATTTAAAATTAAGAGTTCAAAGGTACAAAGGTAAGTCTATCATAAGGATCTCCGATACGATTAAAAAATGCTCTGATCAATTTCCCTTTTTGCATATTGTCTAAAGACATATACCAGATTGGATTTTGCAGGGCGCAGGGGGGGGGGGGGGAGGGGGGGAATCCACCAATGCATTTCTTCATTAAATGCAAGGAGAAATTTCAAGGAGGCGACATCAAAGGCGACTCAACCAGCAGCCATCGCTTAAATCTAATCGAGTGTATGATAGCTGTGTAGCTGTGATACGGTCGTGGTCAGTAGGCCAAGCGTGAGCGGTCAGCAGGCAGGAAAGTGGCGTAACTACAGGGTTGCAGGGGGCATGTGCCCCTCAAATAAACCCTTTAAGAAGATACTCTGAAAGAGAAAAGGACAGAATGAGAGAGACAGAGACTAAAGATAGAGAAGGCATCATGACATTATTATATGACGATATGACCGCCTCCTACACCCTCCCTCTTATCAAGCTAATCTCTGGTTTTGTTAATTCGTATTTCATTCACTTGGTGAGAATAGTGTTACCTGCGATGCTAGTGCAGCTCTTAATGATTGGACCAACTTCATTGAGACCATCAAGGGGAGAAATGGAGAGATAGATAGATAGATAGAGAGAGAAAGAGAGAGAGAGAGAGAGAGAGAGAGAGAAAGGGGAAGGGAACGTGAGCAAAAGATACCACATAGAACCCCCCTCTTCTTAATCAATGGCTTTGTAAATTCACATTTCATCCACTGAGCAAGATCATGCCAGGGTCCTATCCAATATCACCGGTACTCCCTTAATGGTTTGACCCATGCTTCGCCACTGCGTAAAGTTAATAACTACAGCGTAGGATTGTAGAGACGTGAAGCCTTCGTGACAAGTCCATCGGTAATGTCCACTCCTGACATGGACTCCAACAGAGAACACAAGTGCGATATTGATTAATGACCATGGATCTCAATCAGAACAGACAGCCGTGTTATGATGGATAGTACATGTAGTCAAACGCTATTGATGCGATTACGTAATATTTTTATATAAACTATGATGCAATGAAACTGCAAAATCTTATATTTTTTTTGTAATGTTTGAACTTATTCATATCCAGGACGAATCTTATTGCCGAATGCTTCCTTTCCTTCGGTTAATATCTACAGTGGAGATACAATAAGCACTTTTAGATGAAAAGTGCATCATCAGCCTTTCGGTTCGCCTATTTTGGAAGCAATGCTGTGGCAAGGCTATGATAAAATACTCATTCGTCTTGATATCTCTAAGGGCGTTATTACGGAGTATCTGTAAGAAATACCATATTATATAGGACATAATTATACAATTTCCGGCCACCCCATTCTTTTTTTTTTACAATGTCATGAAACCGTTGTCATCAAACAGAGACGCATGCATGCGAACTCACTCCAATCGCATTCCAATCATAGCGAAAAATACTCTTGTATATAGTTTACTGTTAGTGATTGAATATAATTGTTGTTGTTCATAAATATCAACGACCAGTAGCATTAAAATCCTGCATGTATGCCCCTGTATTGCACCCTTATGATTCACAGGAGGCATGATCTAACGTAGATACGAACATTGTACAATCTGTTTTCTAATGCGCATGATTCACCCTAAAACCTTCACAGACTCCCCAATAATTGTTTTCATGTATTTGTTTAATTTGATAAGTTCAAAGAAATGGGGTTGAAAACAAGAGCATTCATTTCACGAGTCGCGGTAATTATACTTAAGGCGGATATCGAATCCATGGCATTAACTCGCCAAAATAAGAATTATCGCTCGTAAATACAACATAAACTTTTCTCTCTTCTGGGTGTTAATCGATAATTGAGTTATTTCTTTCTACATGATCGTTCGAATCAAACATATTCCTGTGCATCAATGAGATATTTTACATTTTGATTCATTTACATTTTGAAACATTTTCCAATACAATACATGATATTGTATAGAAATTAGAATAGGTATGTGAAATTAAGTTACACGCGTAATGTTTATTTTCCTAAGAAGTAAACCCTATACACAGAAAACGTTAAGGCAAATACATCCATCTGGCTGGTAATAAACTCGTTTTCATTCTCACGATGTAATTTTCATGTGTACTGTATGATTTTCTAAATGTTCGGATTAATGCCGATATTTAAACCCAAGCATTTATTTTCTTCCAAAGCCTGGCTATATCATCCAAAAAAACAAAATACCACTTTTGGCCATGCTTATTAAAAGTGAAGAACAGACTTCAAAGTAAACATGTCTTCAAAATATCATAACATTATGAACTCAAGATCTGTAAATGAAAAAGGTTTCAATATTTATCTAAACTCTTTAGGAAGTCTAAGTATATTTGTTGTTTGTTTCTTGACTGTGAATGTTACAACCTTGTTATTTACGGAACGCATAACAAGTCGTTGAAACAATCATGATGACGTGCACATAATGAATGAACTTTATTAGCGATCCGTTATTACTTGGTAAACAGGCCTTGTTCAGGCTTATCTATCTTTAACATATCACAACGGTATCAAAACTTTCACACAGTGGCGATTCATTAGAATCATCTTTGCTTTCTGTTATTGTTTTATCTCAGATTGGACGTAATCATGTCAACAAATGGTAAACAAGAAGGTAAAAATGTAAAGCATAAGTTTATCTTAAGATGATCTCTGGACGCTACGTGGAATTTCGTCTTCAGCCGTGAAACCCAAGTTTACATTTAGCGCATGTTCAGAATCATGTAATTGGATTTTCTTGGAATGCAAGACAAACATACTTGTAAAATCATACTGAGATGTGTAACATACGCAGAATCGGTATATGGGGCGGAAAATAGTATCAATATCTCTATCTACCCGTAGCTCGCTGTTCATTAGAGATAATATATAGCAGTTTTCATTATGAAATCCAAACTGAACCAATTTAAGAACCAAATATAAACCGAACACCGTTCATTGACTGACTACCTCTGTGACAGATGACTATTCGTTTCAAGGAAAACAAAACAAATATACGTCGCAAACCGAGAAGCCGTGCATTCGCGGCGATGGTGATATGCTGCTTTTCAGTCATAGTTTACACAAGCACCACGCACGCTGTATATGAATCATACTCGCAGCGTATATCCTGTCATGAAAGTTTGTTGCTCAGAGACTGCTGGTGAGATTTCATCCCTGTGCAATAATATTTTGACGGCATATTCGAGAGTTCGTCATTCTGCATGAGCTACAACTACAAGGCTTTATGTAGGAGGTAGACATGGAGGAAATACCCAGTGGGTAAACAAAATACAATCCCATACAACTGGGCCCCATTTCACAAAACTTTTCATCAGTGACAAATTACAGCTTTGTTATAAGCTACTGAAATCCTTGCTTCTGATTGGTTATCGGCAGATTGGTAACTTATTTTTGTCATTTGTCATTGAAAACAAGGCTTTGTGAAACGGGTCCCTGGCGTTCATTTTTATATGTCACATCTTCCTATTGTTAATAATTGGATCTACAATCATATTGACTCAAGAAGTAGGCTCAATTACCGACACATTAAGACAATGAAATATATAGAATGTGAACGTGTTCATGTTAAAGAAATATATAATTTCTACATTTTGTTAGGAAAGGGGAGGGACGTTTCTTTATACCCTATTTTCCAAGTAGTCGGTGAGGTTGAATACCCTTTTCCCTAAACAATTACGAATTTCTTTTAGTTTTTATGTCTTGCTCTTTTGTGAATAATGATGATAGAAAGTTTGATTGATGATGATTTTATACAGGTATTAGTTGTGTTCTTACAATTTGTTAAATAAGTGCCCGGAAATTTCCATCTTCCTAAGTTTAAGACCATTGCGTAATGATGTTGGTATACTTAACATATTCTAAATCAGAATGTTCACACGTTCACATCAGTATTGTAAAGGCCTACAGGCAGTTTATTATGTTTACATCACGGAGCCTTTTCTTATTCTCTGGTGAGTCTTTGTGTGAATTAATAGAATCCTTTCATTCATGCATTATGTTGTTTGTATATGTATTCCAAATTCATAATGTTGGAACGTTCACATCATTTCACATGAAGCCATTTTTTATTCCCTTATGAGTCATTTTGTGAAGACAAGAATATCTTCATTTAATCTAATAATGTAATATCAAATTTGCGTCCAAGATTAGATATACTCGCCACCCCATAGTACATGTACATGTCATATGAAAATTGCTTTGGCTAACACATGTCAATTCAGCGAGGTTTTTTAAACTACGGGGAAAATCAAAACGTTGCCGATTGACATCAGAGTTCATTGACTCTAAATCTGGTAGCTTGTTGTGTTTTGCATCGAG